>JANAVB010003001.1:0-184841 GCA_029216955.1 Iris pallida
GGGGTCCCTGTCAGTATTGTGTCAGATAGAAATACCCATTTTACATCACATTTTTGGAAGAGTTTACATTAGAGCCTGGGTACCAAGTTAAAATTTAGTACGGCTTACTACCCACAGACAGACGAGCAATCTGAAAGAACAATTCAGACTTTAGAAGATATGTTACGAGCTTGCACCCTAGATTTTGGAGGATCATGGAAGAGTCACCTGCACTTAGTCGAATTCTCGTACAATAAAAGTTATCAAGCCAGTATCCAGATGGCGTCATTCGAAGCACTATACGGTAAGAAATGTAGGTCGCCACTGGCATAGGATGATATCGGGGAGAGGAAGATGTTAGGCCCAGAGATGATTGTTCAGACGGTTGAAGTGGTTAAGAGGATTAGAGAGCGACTTCGAGTTGTGCAAGATCGGCATCGTCATTGGGAAGACCAGCATCATTGGCCGTTAGAATTTTCTGTTGGGGACCACGTGTTCTTACGGATCTCGCCTACTCGTGGGATCATTAGATTTGGTGTTCGCGGGAAGTTGAGTCCGCGATGCGTAGGCCCAAGGGTAGGCGATGTTGCTTATCGTTTGTCCCTTCCACCTTCGTTACAAGAGGTGTATGATGTGTTTCATTTATCTCAGTTGTGTAGGTATGTATCGGATCCAAGCCATATCCTCGATCATTCTGAGCTGGTTGTTGGTACCAACTTGTCTTACGAGGAACAGCCTGTGTCCATTTTGGACCGAAGGGAGAAGATACTCAAGAACCAAACAATTAGCCTTGTTCGTGTTGCTTGGGGTCATCACTCCTTAGGAGAGTCAACGTGGGAACGTGAGGATGATATCCGATCACGGTATCCGCACCTATTTGACTCACAAGGCATATTTCTTTTCGTGTACCTTGATTGTCTTGATTCCTCATGCTTATCACCCTATGAGTAAATTGTTTGATGTCGTAGATTGATAAATATAGATATATTAATTGCTATTGATATTGTAAGATGACTGCTTTCTCACTAAAATTACTTGTACTTGGATTAGTCTAGCTCTGATGTTTCTAGCCAGCTTGGATTTGAAATTTCGAGGACGAAATTTTTCTAAGGATGGTAGAGATGTCACTCCCCGTTCCTAGAATACATATTTTAATACATGTGCTGCTTGAATATATTTATTTAATATTTATCATACATTTGTTCTGTATTTAATTTCTTTAATTTCATGCTAATTATTTTTCTGTATTTTATTTTCTTCTTTTGCTTAGCTCTTGGTTTATTTTGTTCATGTTTAACCAACTTGGTTTAGCTTGGTTCATCATGATAAGGGATGGATGGCCTAGATTATGTAGGAAGGAATAGGTGGTGGAGATTAACTTGGGCTAGATATTTATACCCCATTTCTTTCTCTCCTCACAAACTCTCATTTCTTTCCTCTACAAAAAACCCTAACCCCTTTGGAGAGGCAAGTACATCTTCACCCCATGAGGGATTTCATGCATCCCCATTTATTTTTAGTCCATGTTGTTCCTCTCCTCTTTCTCTACAAGTTTAGGTCTTAAAGTTTTTGATTTCTATGGATTGTTGTGTGCAGATCTAGGTTTTAAGTTTTGCATTTTATGGCTTTTCATGGTTTTGATCTATCAAACTTTTTAGTTTTCAAAAACAAGTTATTCCATGTTGTAGGGAATTCAATTCTAGTAAATTTTGATATTTATTTCGCCCAATTCCGAGTCCGATAGCCCAAGTTATGGCTATTGGAACTTTTTGAAACTCCATGGCCGAAGCTTGCTGGTGCAGCGACATGCATGTTATGTGCCCAAAGGCACTATGCGCCCAAAGTCAAGTAATGCGCCCAAAGGCACTATGCGTCCAAAGGCACTATGCGCCCAAAGGCATGCTATGCGCCCAAAGGCACTATGCGCCCAAAGGCATGTTATGCGTCCAAAGGAATTTCTATGCGCCCAAAGGCATGTTATGCGCCCAACAGAATTTCTATGCGCCCAAAGGCATGTTATGCTCCCAAAGGAATTGTTATGCTCCCAAAAGGAATTATTATGCTCCCAAAGTAATTGTTATGCAAAAGGAATTGTTATGCTCCCAAAGGAATTCTTATGCTCCCAATGGGACTACTATGCGCACACATCGAATCAGTGAATTCTCCACCTGTGTGCGTATAACAGTCATTTCAATCCGTACATTTCACTAAATTTGTGCCATTTGTCTTATCCCGTACGATTCGTCGAATTCGAGCGTTTCGTCTTCTCTTGCATATTTTACTGGATTGTGCCACTTGATGCATGTTAGTGTTTTAATACATATTGTTGTGTGGAGTGTGTCCCGTGTCTTGATTGGCTTATGGGCATCCGTATCGCTGGTACTCAACCCTGAGAGTTATAGACTCAACCATACCAAATACTAGTTTGACTTTTATACCTTATCGCGAATTGACATTGATTGTTACCTTGACTAAATGATTGATCATGCGTTCCTAGTTGAAACTAAAAGACTGGCTAGTCGTATTATTGAATTGAATGAGACACGTTCATGTATGAACCATGAACCATTGTGATCGACTAGCCGATCCCGAACATTGGCATATGGACACGTGTTGGCTCCAACTTCTTTCTATAAAAGCAACATGTGTACCTTACAATCAAGGCATGATTATTCCGTAGCTAGGTTTGATTGTTGCATTACGCTATGTAAGACCTACAACCTAACCGCATAGGCATCGTTGTAGAGTTATGCATATCGTACTCTGTACGGAAGTACTCATTCAGAATGATCAAGATCCACGGCATGAGATTTCAACCAATGTAGGGACTATTAAGTTAAATAAAATAATTATTGCATGGAGAGAATGGATTCCCGATTTCTTACATGGCAGCCATCATGGGACAATTAGTGCCCCGATATGCCTGCTGGTTCCCATAGATATTGCAAATCTACCTCACGAGCATGGAGTGGTATCTGTTTATATTTTTCTGTATATTGACGACGGACGTCCCGTTGGGACACATCTAATTCATGATTGGCGCAAATGATTATTGGATAGACTAGCCTTGCTCGTACATTGTAAGAACTGAGGAATCCCTTATTGCATATTTCTAGGGCAACTTGGAACTTATAGTTAGCAAGTCGTAGTAGTTGTATTACCGTTTAAATTGATTTATTTGTGTATTATACCTACTCTGTTAACTACTGAGATGATTAGAATGTCAGGACATGATGGGTCAATTTCTTTCCTTGTTTGGTTGGGAAGTTGGCTTGAAGTGTCGTGATATTGTGTGAATCCCAGTACCAAGCAAAGACTTATTTATCATATTCATAACTCTTATCACTGGTTCTAATTCTTCATGTTGTGCTTCCTTGTGGTACTTGCTATTTGAGGTCTAACCTCTCTGGTTTTGTATGGCCAGATTTAGAGCCAGCTTCCGAGGACTCAGCTTGCTTCCACTCCCAAGATGGTCAATACTAGAGGGATGATCGCAGGAGGACACGAGTGGGTTCCTTACTTCTCTGCTCGTTTTGCTACTTACTTTACTTCTGTCGCTTGGCACCGACATGTTAGTCGGACTATCTTGTAATTACTTTTACATAATTGTAACTAAGTCATACTGCAGCTGATATCGATTGTGTATACCTTGTTACATTATCTGGCTATGTTTTGTAAAGCCAGATCTCAAGAAAATTTTGACTGAGTGTTTGGGACGCCGTACTGCTTATTCTTACATGTTCTCTACTTAGTGCTTTTCATTGAATGATTGGGACAATAGAGGTTGAGCAAACCTAGTGAGACTTGTATGTAGTATGCACCCCCTTGTCTTGTAGACATCATTGATCGTATTATACGGTATTCATTAACCCGCAATACGTAGCTGGCTGAGTCATTTCCCCGCTCTCCAGTATTCTGGATCTGGGGCGTGACAGTGCCTCGCTGAGACATCTCACCTCCCTGTCGCTGACCACCAACACTTGACTTCCATCGCAACCCCGAGCCCAGCAAGGACGACTTCGTTGGAGGTCCATGACCTGACCTTCCCAGCACCACTAGTCGTCCGCTCGACACCACCATCATCCACCAACCCAATCACCTCCTTCTCCGATTCTCTACTACGGCCAACCTCGGCCACCTGACCACCATTGCCCCCGGTCCTCTCGACTTCCTCCTTGACCCACGACCACCATCATCATCATCACCACCAAAACCATCGCACCTTCTCTTCTTTGGCCGGCCAAGCCCTCGTCGACAGATACCTCCTCCACAACCAGGGACGGACGCAAGAATTTAAGTAAGGGAGGTCAACCTTAAATAAAACCCAAAAGTAAGATCACATATAAAATATAATATATATTTCACGTCTTAAAGAAATAAATTCTGGCTTATTAGCTATCATTCATGACAAAGTAGGCAGATGAAAAAGAAAAAAATGAACTTATATAACAAAATTTCCAGTTTTCAATTTTTGGTTCAGAGAAGCTCATCATTGTCTCGTTATAATTTTCTATAGTACATTGTTCTTTTTAATATGCTATATAATAACTTCAGGTTTAAATGTTAAAGAATATATGTAACTTCAAATTTAGCTGATATATAGTAACTTGTTAAGAGGGTCTTTTTGTAGCTGCCTACTATATAACCTACTTGTTATGTAACTTGTATAAAAAATTGAGTGGGGGTCAGTTGACCCCACTTGACCCCATGTGTGTCTACCCATGTCCACAACCATCGTCTGCCATCACCATCACTACCATGATCACTCCCAACGTCCCCTGTCACCATCATGCGGTCGTCAAGATGCAGACCCGCACAATCAACGCATCTTCCAGAGCCAGGAGAGCCACCGCCGTGCCCAAAACTAGCAGCAGCCGTTCTCCGGTGAGCCTCCTCCTTTAGCCCCACAGATCTACTGCTCCTCGCCAGATCCCGATGTATCCACGCCCCTTCTCGAGCGCTGACGTACGCCTCGGCGGTGCCACCACGCCCTCCTACGGATCAGCGCTCCCCCGAGCTGCCACGGTGAGCTCTTCGTTCCTTTCTTCGCTCTCTCTCTCTCTGACTTTATCTCTAGTTCTCACTCTCTCTCTCTCTCCCCTTTCTTTTTATTTTGTTTCCTTTTTTCAACTCCTTTCTCTCTTCTATCTCTCGTGAAACGAGAGAGTAGTAGTTTTCATAACTTTGATTATTATTATTATTATTATTATTATTATTATTATTATTATTATTATTATTATTATTATATTATTATTATTATTGTTATTATTATTATTATTTTTATTATTATTATTATTATTATTATATTATTGTTCTTGCTGTTGTTGTTGTTGTTGTCGTCGTCATCGTCGTCGTCATTATTATTATTATTATTATTATTATTATTATTATTATTATATTATTATTATTATTATTATTATTATACATAAGTGGTGTATTCATATGTATATATATTATTATTTAGTATTAATAATATAATTGTTAGTATTATTCATATTACCTTGTTATTTATTAATTATTGTTTTATCAAAAAATGTATGATAAATATTTCTCAAAAAAATAATTTGCATTCAAATATATTATTTTGTTTAAGCCTTACATCTATTTCAAATTTAGAAGCCTAAAATATATATATATATATATATATATATATATATATATATATATATATATATATATATATATATATATATATATATATATATATATATTTTAAATATGGCTTTGACAAAAGTTATGGTTAGCCAAATTATAGTTTTTAGCCCTTAAGTGATTTGCTAGAATTTTCTAGTATTTATCTAAAACATATTTCGACTAATAAAACATAGTTTTCTACCTAAAACCTATTTTGACAAACATATAGTTTTAGCCTAGAAACAATTTGTTGAAATTTCAGTAGTTATCAAAATTATTTGGATTAATGAAATATATAATTTTTAAATATTAAAATATTTTAAAATAGTTATATATTTATTACGCAAATTTTCTTTCTGGTTATCGTCACTAATCGTGAATAAACGTAAATTCCTACTCCCTTGCGAATTCAGACTTCCTCCTATCAACTTCAGTTATTGGATAAATCTGAACATGTTAGATCAGCACACCACACCAGATGAGATACCTTGTCATTATATTCTGATTATTTACTGTCATTTAGCATATTTATTTTTGTTATTTATTTAGTTGCTTATTTATGGTCATTTTCGTTGCTTTTATTTAATTTATGCATGTTGACTTAGTTTTAGAAGACTACCCTATTATTATTAGGTATTAGTATATCTCATTTGGCCTTAAAGAATGTGTTGCATGAGTTGTGAGTCCCATGTAGATCACGGACTTGTGTATTGGGTGGCCAATAATGCGTATAGGACGTGTTTAGGTTATAACAGCTAATATGATTGCTTGCTGGAAGACTTAGCAGTTATTAGAAATAGGACATTTGGTGGGGAGAATACGGTTAGACGTTGACTACCTCCCTGTCTATCGTAGACTCGCTCGCTAATGAGGAACGATAGGTAGACTATATGTTATAGACTCGCTCGTTACTGAGGAATGGTATATAGATCAGACTCGCGACTGAGGTACTTCAATTATTCCACCTGATTTGGTGGTCATGCAGACCATGCACTGATCTCAATTGCATTACACATAGGATGGTTAGGTGACCTTTATCTGTTCCGGTATACTTACTTTTTTTGTATGATTCATGTACTTATGCCTGATCACAACATCGACCGGTATTTTGTCACGAACTAGTGCGCCACCCCCTTGTCCATATTTGGTTTTAAGGGTGGTTCAACGCTTCGATGATGAAATATTGGACCGTGTTGTGATCTGGATTAGTATTAAGTACTTTATTTTTAGTTTATATGGCATATATTTCTATATCTTGTTACGTTCCTCTGAGAACCTTGTGATATCTTTAGGTGTAGATGTTCATGACTTTTCGCAGGAGCACCAGCCAAGATTGTGATCTTTTCTCTCTCTATCCAAGAGGTCTTGCTTTGGACAACCCTTTGATGCTTGTGACAAATTTTTGTCTTCCCATATATTTCTTTCTAGCTTAGTCTCTTTGTAGTGGATTTATCTCCAGCTAGCAACTTGTGCATTGACATTTTCATATTTGATTTAATAATATCATTATTTCTTTATTTTCATGGATGATATTTAGTGAGTCATGTCTATCTATATACTGCATATACAACTTACATAAATTTATTATACGGCTGACATGTTAGATTACCTAGTCCTACATATTTTGGGATTAGGGCGTAAACTATCTTTTGATTCTCCGGAATAGGGACGTGACATATATATAAGTATTTTCTAATCCAAATCCATATGCAAGTTGATGCTTTCCAACTTTTGGAGAGAGAAAGAGAGATTGGTGGATATTTGAAGAAGAGATCATTTCGAGTAATTCTTGTTGTCATCTGTTATTCTCCGGGAGTGTGTAATCAAGTTTTCATCTAAGTAGTTGTTGTGATCCATTTTGGATTGTTGATAACCTTGTAGAGGTTGGAATACTCTAATTCATTAGTGGTGGCTTTTTCAAGATTGTACTACGATCGTCATGTACTTTTTTTGCAAGAGTTTTTCATGTAAAAATTTATTTTAGCTCTTTCTGTGATTTTATCCTTTACTTCGGTTCTCTCGCAATCTCTTTGGTTTGAGGGAACGGTTTCCATAATTTTTTTTCCAACATAGTAGTGTCAGAGCTTTTAGTTCCACTGATTCCACAAATTGGTATATATTATAGCTTTGGGTTCAAAGTATCATGTAACGGAGTTGACAGTCAAGCCTAAGGAAAAGAGATGCATGTGAAGCCAATGTGCATGTTAAACCTAAATGCTTCCAATTATCATTATTGGCGAAGCAAGATGAAGGATTTGATGTTCGTCCTGCACATTCCGATATTTGCTTTCGAGAAATCCAATAAAAATTCGATGAGGACTAAAGTTCGAACAAATACAGGTGTATGGGTACATCAAGAACTTCATGGACGAGAATGTGTACAATCACATCGTCAATATTGAGCACGCAAGAACACTTGGGGAGGAGCTAAATTCTTTATACGAAGAAGATCGGGTAAATAAAATTTTCTGGATCCGACATATTATGGGTCTTAGGTACAAGGATGATTCATCCTTTAAGGATCATCTCAGTGAGTTCCAGGGCGTAGTTGACTAGTTATCCTCTACTGGAGTAAAGTTTCACAATGTAGCTTAGGGGCTATGACTGCTTTCTACGTTGCCAGACTCATGGAAGATCGTACGAATGTCCATGATCGCTTCTACTCCAGAAGGTTAAGTTAGTCCAGAGTCTGCCAAGAGAGGGATATTAAATAAAGAGATACGAAGAAAGTCTTAGGGCACTTCATCTATATCTCACTCAAAGGTGCTTGTTTCAAAGAGCCGCAACAGGAGTAAAATCTAGGATTCGGTCGATGGTATAGACGAGAGCAAAGGAAAGTCAAAGGGTTTGTACTAGGACTTTGAGTATTACTATTATGGCAAGAAGGGCTACATCAAGTGAAACTATTTCACATAGAAGATAAAGAAGAATGGTGACTAGGGAAAGTTGAGTGAGTACACAACAACGACTTCCTTAGCAAATGGAGGCGATGTGATCGTTATGGGTGATAAGGTAGCCATGAACCTCATCTATGATGACAATTTTTGGTTGGTGGACTCAGGAACTTCAGCATAAGTATCTCATAATAGGGCACTGTTTGCCACTTACACAACATGAGACTGTGGACTGTTGAAGATGGGCAACTGAGATGTGTCAAAAGTTGTTACTATTGGAGATGTGCATTTGAGAACTAACACATATGGAACTTTTGTTTCCAAAGGTGTTCATTATGTCCCCGATATCCATTTCAACTTGGTGTCAGTTTGAAGGTCGGATGAAGAGGGATTCTTCATTCTTTTGGAGAGGGTAAAGTATAAAAACCCTCCTTATATTTGGTTTTTTGTATTTAAAGATCCATGGCTTTAAAAAACCATCACATTTTTATTTGGCTCAGTTTACACCCATTTTAAATTGTGCTATTAACAGGCATTAAAATACGCATAAAATAATGATTTTACCCCTATCTTTCTTCGGTCGGGATAGGCCAGTGAGAAGAAGAGGGGGCATGGGTAGCGGGTGGTCGTGTGGAGAGGAGGAGGGGGGGAGGGGGCGGCCGGCCGCAAAGGGAGGAGGGAGGGCGGGGTTAGAGAGGAGGAGGGTAGCCGTACGGGGAGGAGGAGGGAGGCTGGAGGATGCCACCACCACTGGGGAGGAGGGAGGGGGAGGGGCGGGGAGGAGGAGGGTGTTCGCGTGATGAAGGGGATCGCTTTGGGAGGAGGAGGGGGCATCCACCACGCGGGGGAAGAGAAGGGACGGAAAGGAGAAGGGGAGGTGGAGGGGGGCTGCCACCACTACGGGAGAGAAGGAAGGGGGCAGGGAGGAGGAGGGGCTGGGTGTTGCCACCACCGCAAGGAAGGAGATAGGGGTGGCGGAGAGGAGAACGGTGGCCACTCACTACCGCAGGGGGTGGGGTAGGGGAGGAGAGGGGGTGAATGGTGAATGGGGAAAGACATTTTGGGTATCTTTTATTTATTTTTTAATTTGTAAAACATGCACAACATTCAAATATGACGGTTTGTAGACGGTAGGGAGATTTTTATCGATTCATATATCGCAAGAGGATTTAATTGCTATATTTGTCTATTTAGTCTTATTTTGCTAACGAGGTAAATTGGAGGAGGGTTTTTTTTTTTTTTGCACTTTACCCTTCTCTGGAAATTGTTAGTAGAAGCCTTCCAAAGGTTTAATGGTGATTGCCAGAGAACGTAAGAGGTCTGATCTCTACTATATATAAGGAAGCACACAGGAGGCTCATGAGGTGAATGTAGTCAATGATGCGTCTACCGAATTATGGAACAGATGACTTAGCCATATCAGCGAGAAGGAAATAAGCTATTTAATGAACATAAAAGTGATTCCCGGCCTTGTGTCTATAAAATTGGAGAAGTGCACGCATTGTTTGGCAGGAAAGCAAAATAGAATATTTTTCAAAGTCATCTATCTTCACGGAAGCCAGGGTTGTTCGAGTTAGTTTACTAGGATATCTGCAGTCCAATGAAGGTAAAGTCTTTTGGTGGTGCTTTTTATTTTGTGACTATTATTTAAGGATGTCCGAAGGAGGTCTGGGTTTATGCTATGAAGGCCAAGGATCAAGTTCTGCCTACTTTTAAAGAGTTTTAGGCCTTTATTGAAAGGGGAACGAGCAAGAAGTTAAAGTGTATTCGAACCAAAAATGCATACGTATACATTAGTCCCTTAAATTCTTACTACAAGAACAAGGGTTTCGACACCAGCTGAGGACTCCAGTCAAAGACACATCAGCTTAATGTTGTACCAGAGTGTATAAACAAGATATTGGTGGAAAGGGTATGGTGTTTGCTGTCAAAACAAACATATCGTATTGTTATTATAGGGTGAGGCTTTCAAAACTGCTGATTATACTATCAATTTATCTCCTAATACTCCTTTACAAGGTGATGTGCTTGATAGATTATGGTATGGCATGGAGCTGTCATACAGTCACCTTCGGGTGTTTGGTTGTAAGACTTTCGTATATGTACTGAAGGACGAAAGACTCAAACTTGAGTTCAAGACGAGATAGTGCATTTTTGTCGGCTATGGACGGGATGAGTTTGTCTAAGGCTCTACGTTCTGGTGGAAAAAAGATCTATAAAATTAGGGACGTGGCATTTATCGAGGATAAGACCATGACCAGGATTCCGAGATACCTTCTGAGGTTGAGAAATTGCCTGAGTTAGAGTCATAACGTTTTGAGCTATTTCTAGAAGACACTACAAAAAATCCAATTGTAGGGGAAACCATATATGAAGATGCTTCCAACATCGATCATATTAGCCTCCTGATGGTGCCCGGGTGACCCTTAAGAGAATGACCATGTAGAGAAGGTAGTTTCTGAAGGGAATGAGGTTGTCGGTATACAGCTAGCACCAGAGGCTCCATTAAAAAGGAGCACGAGAGAGCATCAACCATCCATAAAATACTCTCCAAATGAATATGTGCTATTGACTGATAGATGAGAGCATAAAATCTTCGCAGAGGCAATAGAAGACAAATACAGACATGAGTGATGTAGGTCATACAGAAGGAGATAATTTCTTTATAAATAAAGTCCACGTATGAGATGGTACAGTTTCCAAAAGACAAGAAGGCTTTCATGAATCGATGGGTGTTCCGAGTGAAGCAGACAAAAGATGCTACTCGTCCTCGATAAAAAGTGAGGTCGCCAGTAGTTAAATGCTATAGTTAGTAAAAAGATGTAGATTTCGATGAGATCTTTTTGTTGGTCGTCAATTTGTCATCTATTCAGATGGCGCTAGTGTTGCCAGCTAGTTTTGACTTAGAGTTTGAGCAGATGAACGTAAAAACAACATTCCTCCATTGTGATTATATGGTCTGAAGCTAGAAGGATTCTGTAACAAGGGCAAGTTACATTTAGTCTTATGTTTGAAGAAGAACTTGTATGGTCTGAAGTAGGCTCCGAGGTAATGGTACATGAAGTTCAAAGTCATTTATAGGGGAGCATGGTTATAAGCGGACGACTTCAGACCACTTTGGTTTTATGAAGTATTTTGTCAAGGACGATTTTGTTATTTTATCGTTCTATGTAAATGATGTGATATTAGTTGTTCGAAATGCCACCAGAATAGCGAAGTTGAAGCGCCAACTAAGTACAACCTTCTCTATGAAGGATTTGGATGAAGTGAAGACTATTCTTGGGATATATGTCACGACCCGTACCCGCTTTTCGGATACAAGACGTATCCAAGTCCAGCCTACGTCGCAGTGTCGGCGGTAGAACGTTGTCTAATATACACCAGTCACAAAATCTATTGAATTATCATGGCAGTCTAGATTTCATCCACAAAAATATGATACAATTATGTAACTCCAAATGAGACTGAGTAACGAATGATATTATAAAATAAAATATCAAGTTTAACAAGAATCCATGTCACGTCTGGTGGACACAAATCCACTACCAATAGACGGAATAATGTAAAGACATGAAATAAGTAACTGAGAACAAACTGCTAATCAAAGACAATCTCTGTTGCAAGGGCGCCGTGGCCTGATGCTGGCTCAAACCCGTTCGATAATTCCTGACTCAAACTCGGCTAAACCTGAAGAGATCATCATGTCCTCATAGGACTAGCAAAATACATAATATAGAAGCCTTTCTAACAGTTTATCATGCAAGAAGAAAATCTAGGATAAAACCAGAAAAAGACTAAGCAATACTGATACACGAATATGAACAACTGCGCATAAATGAACTGCTGGAAGAAAACAAGTGAACACGAGATCAACGGATAACCAAACCCTCGCCCCTAGTGTAGACTTACGAGTTTGAAACTAATTACTAACCCTCGCTCCTAATGTGGACTCGCAGGTTAGTTCAAGGCAATCACCCTCGCCCTAGTATGGACTCGCAAGTACAAACAGTCAACACTCGCCCCTAGTGTGGATTCGCAGGTTGAGAAAATGACAAATAGAAAATAACAGTTCAACTCTAGCGCATTCGTTCTATAATACGACTCAATGAAGCACAAGTGTGAACACGACCAATAAACCACAAAATGCTAACTGTGAACAAGGGCTATGTATCAATGGAGTAAACAACTATGATAAATCACATGTCAGCAATAAATGAAAGAGACTAGATAATGAAAGGCAGTGCATATAAATAAAGCTGTAAAGAAAGGCAAGGTATACTTGAATGTGGTCCTGAGCTGCAGATATGTGTCAACCACTGAGTCAAAGTCCACGTAACCTATTTTTAGCATTCCTTGGATTAATAAATGTGATATAGAAATTATCAATTCTATCATTTGTTATTAGACTTCTACATTCTGTCTTGTAACCCTTTCTAGGAAAAATCTATCTACAGTCATCATTAAGCATGCTTGGTACACTCATTTCCCAATTTGATTTTTTTATCTATCTATTTCTATCTATATAATGCTTGCCTACTAATTTCCTTGCTTGCCTTAACTACTACTTTGCCCAATAACCAGATTTCCTTCACCTTAGCCTCATATGTTAACCTATATGCACTTGGCTACCTACCATAGTCTCTCAAACATTACCCTATACTGCCATTATCCTATTCTATGTGCATAAGTCTATGGTTTGGGTATCTTCTCACTGGTGTCATTACCCTTTTGTACTTGTAACTATAACCTAGATTGAAGGTTTCCCCTTCTTTGATACTCTGTATCTAAGGTACATCCTGTACCTACATTGACCTTCCTTTATGCTGTCCTAACCTTAAGGGATTTGATAGCCTCAACTCTTATCTCTGTTACAGCAACTACTTGTTATCCATTTACTATAGCTTAAACTATTCTAATGTACCTACTCCAATATGACACACAAAGTCTAACAAATATCTTCATTATTTGTAAATTGATACTTAGTTACATTATGCAAGGCTGGCCCCCATTCCTATAGACTATCACCTGTTGTCTACTGGCACTTACTCTAATTATTTATATATATATATATATATATATATATATATATATATATATATACCTAGCCATGCCCTGGTTCTAGACTATTTCCCTTTTTCCTAGCTCATATGGGTAAATAGGAAGACCCTTAGCTGCATTCATAGCTACTTCCTAGTTTGACATAAGCTTCCCTTTATGTATAAGGCTCGTACCCCTTTACAAACTCTGTTCCCAAGAAGTAAACTGTCCCAGGAAATCCCTACACTCTAAGCCTGCACATGACTCATTGTACACCTCTCCTTGGCTACAGATAGGACTTATCAGTCCCTGCTACTTCCTATTGACCTATGGATTAAATCAGTCGCCCATCTTATAGGATACATTGATCTTTGACATGTAATGGACCTACCAGTTCGACTGATACCAATAATAAACCCCTTTTGATACTGTAGTTAATCATATATAAAATGAGAAGGATAATGAACTATATATATCAGTAAAAAAGTAGACTAATTATAAAACAAGACTGCTATGGAGAAGTGAAAAGCACAAGGAAAGACATGGGGGCTGCTACCTATTGTGTCCATTGCTAAAAGTCACCCATTGGTACACAGGTCTGAACATTTCCTTAGGATATAACTAGGATACATCACCTTTCTACCTATTTATCTGATACTCGTAGTAGTATCCTGGCGCCTCCCATGGCCGACACCATGAATTACATCCCATATCCTCTTTTAGGCATTAAAACAAACACTACTAATTTCTTTCTTTTACTGACAGGAATTAACAGAGTTCAGAGAATAGGAATTACCTTCTTGAGGTGGGATGGTGTTCGGCTGCTACTACTGCTCTATAACCCCAATCTTTGCCTATGACCCTCTCTAAGCCTCTTTTGAGCAATTGTATCCTCCTATTACTATAATACTTGTAGAGTACACTCCCATCATTCATGCCCTGTCATTACTGAGATACCCCTTTATGAGTTTTATTGTAACTTACTCACTCATGTCCATACATATTCATGTATCCAGGATACATGGTTATCCTGACCCCACTATACTTGCCTGCTACCTAGGTTGCACACATATAGATAAAGGTATGCAGATTATGGCACATACTAGGAACCCATATGTTGTGGTTAGGTAATCTATGGTACCACCCTATACTTTGTACATATCGTTTTATGAGACATGGACCACTACTCCCTACACTCTAACCTCTGTTACAACCTATCTAGTACCCATGTGGGTTTTTCTACTGATATGGTGCTACAGTCACAAGGTTCAACCCGAGTGTTCATATTTATACCATACTTTTAGATAGGGTCGAGGTTGATTTGAATTGATCTGTGATAGTGACAAAGATTTGTAGAAATCTCCAGTTCTAAATCTGGACAGTTTGAATATATGGTTATGGTGCTGGTCGTTTGCGAATTTTGAATTCAAGGGGTGATAGGCTTAAAATAGAGTGTTTTGAATTGGTGAAATTGCATTTAAGACCCTTCCTCTTATTTATTTACTAGGACTAATACATCTTGATATATATATATATATATATATATATATATATATATGTGTGTGTGTGTGTGTGTGTGTGTGTGTGTGTGTGTGTGTGTGTGTGTGTAGTAAATACTGACAACAATAAATAATAAAAATATAAAAGAAATTTTGGGGTCAAGGGCTCACAATGTAGATCAAGCAAGAGAGAGAGAGAGAGTCCAAGCTGTTTGTCCCAAAAAAGTACATTTATGGAGTACTTCAACATTTTAGGATGGATGAGTCAAAGAAAGTAAGCAACACTCTTGTAGCTTACCGCGGAGCAGTGCCCATCTATCGAGAACAAAAAGAAAGATATGAAGCAGGTTCCTTATGCTTTATCTATGGGGAGCCTCATGTATGTCATTGTGTGTACGTGGCCAGATATTGTTGATACAGTTGGCATGGTTTGTAGTATCTTTCCAATTCATAGATTATGTGATACCTTCAGGACATTGTTGATTAAAAGCTTTTACTTAGTGGTGACGAGCAAAAGTGGTCGAACAACCTACACTGATATGGGTGGAGATGTAGACACGAGGAGATCAGCTTTGGGCTACGTGATGATATTTGCTGGTGGAGGAGTTCCGTGGCAGTTGTTGTTTAAAAAATGTGTTGTCCTGTCTACAATAGAGCCAGATTTTGTTGTGACAATGGTTGCTTGCAAGGAGATACTACGGATGATGAATTTTTTCCCATGAAATGGGGCTTACGCAAGAGCAGTACATTTTGCTTTGTAACATCTAGAATGTAATCCATCATAGAAAGAACCTGACATTTCATAATCGATCCAAGCATACTGCAACTCGATATTATTTGATATGAGATGTGCTTGAGGCAAAGCACGCAATGCTTGAAAAGGTTCATAAGGAGGAAAATAGAGCGAATATGCTCATGAAGGTTCTACCAAATAGGAAGTTAGAGTACTGTAGGAGGATCATCGATATGATGAGCTTCTCAACCTAGTTGGAAAGGGGGAGATTTCTTGGTGTTGGTGGAATTCCAACCTATGTGGAGAATACCTCGGAGTGCGACGAGTGCCGTTACTGTGTCAGAGAAGCTCGGGGAGTTGGAGGCCGAGTTCAAACTTGGTCTTTTGAAAGTCCGCCAAAGCCTATCAAAATTCGGTCCACAATTTGGTCAGGAGCAGAACTCGGTCCAAATTCGACCAAGCGTAGGTAGAACCTTTTGTCTAGGATTGACCAAACTCGACCCTCTCGGGGCTGAGTCCGATTTGGTTGTTCTATCTACACCGTTGGATCAAATCTAAGGGTCCATATATGTTGTGGAATTTAAAGGACTATATATAGGTATTTTCTAACCCAAATCCATATACAAGTTGATGTTTTACATCTTTTGGAGAGAGAAAGAGAGATTGATGGCAATTTTGAAAGAGAGATTATTTCAGATAATTTTTTGTCATCTCTTATTATTCGGGAGTATGTAATCAAGTTTTTATCTTCCAAGTAGTTGTGGTGGTCCATTTTGGACATGTGATGTAATGACACGCTCCGTCCTAGCGGAACGATGACTCAAATGACGCAAGCGCAACGACTCGAACCCCGTCATGCTCGACGAAATGACTCGCTTAAGGCAAAGGCAATGGACTTGGCCCTTCAGGAGAATCCAGACTTAGACTTTCAAAGGCGCGTTCGGAGTCTCGCTCGGCTGATGTGATCATCGCTAAGTTGGGTGGCTTCGATGAACCTGTCTTTGCTTAGCCTAGACACATAATAATACGGACAATATTGCTAGAATCGCTAGACGATAACATCGTGCATGCTAATAAAAATGACTCAACGCACCTAGCTAATGGAATAATCCCATCTTATATGCTTGTATAGAACATGGAAAAGAACTTGGAAAATATGTAAACTCTCGTACCACACTCCATGCTCGTACAAACGCACAACTTACATTGCGAGTAGGTTTACTTATGTGTTCAACTATGAACGAAAGACTTGTCACTTAGAATCGTACTACAACTTAAGACATGAAACAATAAATGGTTCACAAAAATAAGAGGAAGACTATTGACATAGTCATTCCAAATAGAGTACTAGCAACATTGGAAGGCTTCGGGACCGATGGGTTGCCAAGGCAGTTCCCGCACAGGGAGTTGCATAATGTATGAATGAACGAATGAATGAATAAGTGAATGAATGAATCAATGAATGAATACGTGAATGAATCAATGAACGAATGAACAAGTGAAAGTATGAAAAGAATGAATGAATGAAAGATAAGAAAGAAAGGAATAGTTAGCGACAGGTATGACGAAAATATGCAACGGGGCTAGCTACCTGTGCTGCACGGACGCTGCCGCCAACCTATGCTACATGGACGCTGCTGCCAACCTGGTCGATAATGCATTATGGCTCACAGACAGCATATGGCTCAAAGATAGTCATTAAGTTAAAAATGACAAGACAATACGAAATGGTCGCGGATAACTCGTGTACGAGTGACGGAATAAACGATTCCAAGGCAACGATTACGACATCGTGGCCAACCTAGGCCGAATCATGGCTTATGGGATGGTTGGGTGCGGGCTCGGTCACCCAAGAGACGTAAGGCCTGGTATTGCGTAGACAATCAAGGAGTACCATCCATCATGCTTGATAGATGCGAATACAAAGAGAAACATGTCCAAATGGCTTGTGGTGCCAGCGACCGATGCATATAGATTAAGTTGGCTCAACTACGGCAAATCTGCATGCGAGACCTTGCATTGAAATAAGTAAATTTGACTAGCTAAACATGCTATATTACTGAATGAAATAAATCTAAACAACAGTTGAGTACAACACATCCTGACAACTTGAGTAAACTGAACAACTGTGAAATTGAACGAAGCACCTTCTGAACAGGCTTGAATATAACACAATAAATGAACTAGAGTACTTCGTACAAATAAGTTAGAAATACGCCTACGACGTGCTACCATCTGAGGCAGGAACACGCCCTTGACACTTTTGAATACTTATGCAAACCTGTCAATTCGTAATGTATAATAATTTAGCTAACTTGGTTTATTTTGGACAGGGACGATCATACGGTAAGTATGGTAAGTTGCGCATGTATTTTTTATGCGACACTTGATATTAATAACACGAGATAGGCTTGAATGATATGCTATAAAACTGACCCTAAGGCAAGATTAGTAAGACAATGAATGATAGATGGTGCACAAAAGTAAAACGAACGTGTTTGGTAATGATAGCGAGTGGGGGAGCTAGCCTCCCACCCAGTGCATGACAATGTACTAATAACCACATAGTCTGCTTGCAGGGTGCAGGAGAACAACGTCGGGTGCGAAGACTTCCCTCGAACGTGCTAAGGCGCCAAGCTATCTCTGGAGGCTTGGAGCGTTGCAAAGGAACTGAAGTACCATATACAGGACATAATGTATTGGAACATCGTCATGAATCATTCCATCTTGTAAGCCACTTGGTACCCCTTTTATGTTTCGAGAGAGAGCTTGAGCGATTTGTAATCCCAGCTTAGCGCCGCTTGTAATACTTCTTGAATCTCAACAAAGACTATTGATTATTTCAATTTGTGTTCATTTAATTTCCGCTGCAAATGGGGACACTGTGAGACTCTGTGGCATACTTCAATCGGCCGTTTCTGGACTTGGCCTTGCACGAGCGCAACATAGGCTCGTGCGGCATCACATCTTAGCGAGGACGATCGCTCCTATGTGAACGGGGCGTGACATGTGAGAAGTGTGTAGAGGTTGTAATACTTTAATTCATTATTAGAGACTTTTTAGGGTTGGTCTCCGCTCATTCTGTGGATTTTTTTTCCGTAAGAATTTTCTACGTCAAAAAATTTTGTGTTTGAGTTTTCGTAATTTGTGTAATTTTTGATATTTTTGGTTTCCGCGCTTTACTTCGATTTTCTCGTAGTCTCTTTGGTTTGGGAGGAATGATTTTCGATCGTGTTTCGTTCCCAAGAGAGAGTTCTTGCACACTCAAGAATTAATTACTAAGTTTATATATATAGCCTAGTTTGATTAGGTTTTGGAAAGAAGTGGCTACCATATTCATCATGATAGACGAGTAATTTTAATCAATGTTTAAGGTTATATGAGTTAAACCTTAGTGATTAATTCGAATACCATGTTAAAATCCTTCCGGTGCACGAAATCAATCTCCTAACCTCTGATGAGTAAAATTTAATATATTTCTGACAAGGCTCATTAATCATGGCAGTAGTATCAATAATTTTGGGCCACGTATCCAACAAACCTATGCAACAAAAATTCTCCATTAATATATCCTCGAACAAACGATTTCGTATAGCATTTAAACAGTTCATGATTCGCAAACAGGCGTTCAATGATTGATCAAGCGGAGTACTAACTAATTATAAGGAGCTAGATATTTTGCTAAGTAAGAAGGTGTTGAATTCTTCAGTGTACAAGACATTAGATTTGAGGGAAGAAAAAAAAATTTTCCATTGGTATGCATCTAACTCTAGAGATCGACTTTGTAATAATTGTTGCATGGCACCTGTACGTATTTGATCGATGCTTAATCTAACAAACAATGATGTTCTCATTTTGGGTTTCTTTTATTTATTTTTTAATTTGTAAAACATGCACAATATTCAAATTTGACGGTTTGTAGACGGTAGGACAATTTTTATCAATTCATATATCGTAAGAGGATTTAATTGCTATTTTTGTCTACCGAGTCTTATTTTGCTAACGAGATGTAGGAAATAATAATGCCTTCCTCTCATTTCTAGGATTTGTTACAATATATATAGTGTCTACATTTGGGCTTATAGGCCATATTACCATATTTACATTACAGATATAATCTAATGAAATATAATCTAATCAAATATAATCTAATCAATCTAACACCCCCCTCAAGTTGGAGCATGCAAGTCACAAATGTCCAACTTGGGAAGGAAAGAATCAAACACATGCTTTCCAAGGGGCTTAGTGAAGATATCAGCCAGTTAAGTAGAAATAGGAACATGCGAGGCTATTACGGTGCCGTCTCTAATAGCATCGCGAACAAAATGCAAATCCACCTTAATATGCTTACTGCGCTCATGAAATACCAGGTTCTGAGCCAGGTACAGGGCGGACTGACTGTCACAATACACCGACATAGCATACTCCTGGTGAACGCCCAAACACACCAATAACTCCTTCAACCATTTCAACTAACAAACAAGCGCAGCAAGAGATCGGTATTCAGCTCCAGCGGAAGATCGGAAAACAGTTGATTGCTTCTTGGTCTTCTAAGAAATAGGAGACCCCCCAGAAACACCAACCAGCCTGTAACAGAGCGGCGAGTCAAGGGACAACTAGCCCAGTCGGAATCACACCAACCAGAAAGACGGAGATCACAATCAACTTTCAAAAGAATACCCTGTCCCGGTGCATGTTTGAGATATCTGACAACTCTCAAAGCAGCATGCCAATGATCTTGTCAAGGCTCCTATAAGAATTGAGACAAGATATGCACAGCATAGGCTAAGTCAGGATGAGTAAACGATAGATAAATCAACCTCCCAACCAGCTTCCGATAAGTTTCTGCATCCTCCATCTTTGGACTAGTTGATTCTGCCAACTTGTGATTGGGCTCCATGGGAAAGCCAGCAGGTCGAGACCCCATCAAGCCGCATTCTGAAATGATGTCCAAAGCATACTTCCTTTGACACAAAAAAATTCTTTCTGTACTCCGAGCCACCTCTATGCCAAGAAAGTATTTCAACACACCAAGGTCCTTCATGTGAAAGCAAGAACTAAGGGACTTTTTGAAAGCATCTAAAGCACCTGTGTTATTACCAGACACAATCATGTCATCCACATAGATCAAAACATGCTACTATACCTTCCCTTTAAAAGAGAGAAAAGGGAATAATCGGAATGAGATTGAGTAAATCCATAGGATATCAGAGAAGCAGCAAGCTTAGCAAACCAACAACGTGGTGCCTGTTTCAATCCATATAGTGACTTACGCAGGCGACACACTTTGTTGGGTTCACTATGCGAAAAACCTGGCGGCAACTTCATATACACTTCTTCTGTCAGATCTCTATGAAGAAAAACATTGTGCACATCCATCTGGTGCAAAGTTCATCCTTTTATAGCTGCAACAGCCAAGAATGTCCGAATTGTAGGCATCTTAGCTACCGGGGTAAATGTCTCTGAATAGTCGATCCCCTCAACCTGATGATTACCGAACACAACCAGCTGTGCCTTTAAGCGCTCAACACTGCCGTCGGATTTGTACTTTATTTTGTACACCTATCTACTTTCTAATGCTTTCTTCCCAGGAGGCAAATCGATAAGACTCTATGTCCCATTATCTTCCAGAGCCCGTATTTTAGTTTGTATAGCCGCACGCCAGCTCGAATCTCGCGAGGCCTGGCGATATGAAGTAGGCTCAACACCTGCAGTGATAGCTGCAAGAAAATCTCTGTGTCCAGCAGTAAATATGTCATAACTTAGAAATTGTGTTAGAGGATACGAAGTACCTGAGGAAGTGACGGGAACAGATGAACTGTGGTGAAGGGGGACTTTTACTTCGAACAGCATTTGTCACAAAATCGTGTAAGCGTACTGGCTGTGATTTCTTTCTCATGCCTCTTCCCAATACTACCTCTTCGGGCACCTCTGGCAACACTGTATCTCCTGTATCATCAGTAGTATCCGTATCACCCCCAGCGGACTCTTCTATCAATACTTCTGCTTCTACCTGTGCATCCTCGCTACCCGGTGCCGAGCCACCTGTAACACCCAGTTTCTGGAATGAGGGTATTTTTGAAATTTTGTAATTAAAATTATTAATTATTGATATTTATTTCACATTATAATTTTTGGTGATTTTTAATAATTTTTAAACTATTTAAAGGCTGCTTTAAGTCATGACTTATGATTTTGATGTGCTGCCAGTGAAACCCTAGAGACTGCATGACATAGAGCCTAACCATGTCATAAGGATGATTTAATTATCATTTTTAGCCTAGGGGTAATTTGGCCATTTTGGCTTATTTGAATTTTTAATTAATTTAATGAATTGGTGAATTCTAGTTTGACTTTGACTTGTTGAGACCTAGTGGACTAACCTAGAAACCTAACCCTAGCCATGGTAACCCTAGTCTAAATTGAGTTAACCCATTTTAGTCATTAGAGATTAGTTTTAGAATGAGGGGATTTGGTTTAGTGAATTTAAGTCATGGCTTATGACTTCATGACTTAATTAATCATAACTTAAGCCCATGGGCCAATTTAGGAAACCCTAACCCTAATTTTTGCAACTTATGACCAGACACTAGGGCTCCCTTCCCTATAAATAATCTCCTCTTTGAGTTCTTGCCTCTTTTATTTCATTCCAACACTTGGAGAAAGAAAAGATATTTTTCCCCCTTCCAAAAATCCCTATAAATCCATTTTAATTCCTTTTTAATCCTAGTCTTTTGTATTAGGTTCTAATTTCTGAATGTTTAATATTTTTGGAGGTTGATCTCAGTTTTGGGCTCATTTGGAGAAGTTTGACTATCAAGAGGAACACCCCTCCTTGGAGTTTTATTGAGGATTTGACAGCTATAGGTAACTCTTTCAAAACCTATTGTAATTGCTGTTATTATTGCATTTTAACCTAGATCTTGGTGTCCCCTAGCTAATCCTAGATTTTTGTAGGATTTCGTGTCCAATTCGTATCCCATTTGGACACGTATCAGTCCCCTTATGAAGGTGTTTGATAAAATGCCCCAAAGGGCATTTCGTTTTAATTTTAGGAAAGTTTTTGAATAGAAATTTAGGTTTAGTGTTTGCTTATAGGTTTTTAATATACTGAACACGTATTGGTGTCGTGTCGTGTCGCTACGGACACGGGAACACACGGGTGCACCTCACGCGCGCGCACAGTTTCCTTGTCCTGCTGCCCGGGGTTGACACAGGACACGACACGGCGACTCATGCCCTGAAATTTGGTGGACACGGTGGCCTACTTACTGACACGACACACACAAATTTTGAATTGATTTCATCGAAGGGTTTGGAAGAAATCTCACCCGTACGAATTTTTGCACATACACGTACGCACGTGTAAACCCCACTGATACGCGTTAATTTCTTTGGACACGACTCACATGGACACGAGACAGACACGTGGACACGAACACCTAGACCTACCCTAGCTATAGACACGTGCACGAAGTGTCTAGTGTAGTGAGTCGTGTCCACGAGGGCTCGACATGGCTGCACGAGCCTGTCTGTGCACTGAATTTTCCTGATTTCTGATACTGAGTATTTCACACTTTTGACACATCGTGTCCTATTTATTGGACACGTATGGCTTCTTAGGGACACATGGGGTATGCCCACACCTCTGCACTCGAGATTGGGTTCTTGAATTTAACTGATGGACGAGAAATGGTTTTCGAATTTGAATGGGGATTAAAACTGTCATATTTTACTGATACTTGTTACAGATTTTGATTTCCGAAATTTAAATTATGTTTTTACTATTTGTAATGGTTAATTTGCCATGTTAAGTTAATTACATATGTATTTGATTTCTGATTGATAGGTTCCCAGTTAGCTAACTGGTTGAACTACTCTATTAGACACTGAGAATTCATTTCCTATGCATTTTTTTGAGATTTGATTGAACTTAACCCTGGATTTTCCTGAGATTCCCATATTCCTGTACATCCCTGCATTGCTCTATATACACACACACAGGAAATGACATTGACACTGTGATTTAAATTCCTGCACTTGGCCATGTCTGCAAACATCTTTTCTTTACTGCAATTCCATATACACATCACCTGTTAACATTTTCTGATACGAAAGGTATCAGACAGTAGGCATTCATTTAGATTTTTGGATTGGTTTAGAGTTAGGATATTGGGTTGTTGGGTTGATATGCATACACAGATGATGATGTACTTAAACTGAATGTAGGTTCCAGAGATATAAATATCAGGTTAGAATGTTGAGAGGTTTAGCCATGGATGGCTTGGCCTGCTATTGTCAAGCACAAAGCTATAGGCATGGCAGCATTGCTTGCCTTGGATGGCTTGGCCTGGCCTTACATTTCAGCTGCTGCATTAGCATTTGCAGTGGCATTGCAGTAGCTAGCACCAGTAGCAGCATTTCAATTTCAGGGCAGCAGGCTATTGGCCTTTAGATATGAGTAGGAGTGTGGGATTCAAGGTGAGCATTCTATATTTATATGAGTTTGAGTGTGGTTTGGTGTGTCAGTTAATTAGTGTTGGGGACTGATGCGGTGAGGGTCTAAACAGTAAGCTCTTTGTTGTACAAGACATTAGTTGATTTACATAGGACTTGTGAACATTAGGAAGTGTAATGCCTGTATTCGTATTACGTATTTTGGGATACGTATACGTATTTTATTCTGTATTGCCTGATTCCTTGTTTAGCTCTCGGCTTGGTTTAACTCTCAGTTTGGGTTGGCTTGGTTCGGCCGGCCCAATGCTTGGTTCATCATGGGCCAAGGGTGGAACACCTTAGCCTATGCTTCTCCTTCATTTCCACCACAACCCCCTTCTTTATTTATCCCCACCAACCTTCTCTCTCCTCCATAATTCTCATTTACTTCTCTTTCCCCCACCATTACTCTTCTCCACCAACCAAGAACACCATAGGCAAGTGCAACTTGCTTCCACAAGAGAACCCCTTTTTATGGTTTTATTAGCTTCTTCTCATGATTCTAAACCACATTAGGACTTGTCATTTTCCATTTTGAGGCTTTAATTCTTGTAGATCTAGAGTCTTGCTATTTTTGGATTTTGGTGGTTTTGATCTATCAAACTTCCTTGTTTTCAAGTTTTGATGGTTCCATGTTGTAAAGAATTTCATTCTACCCAATTTTGACCTTTGGAAAGTTGGATTCGGACTTGTTTTGACCAAGATATGGACAATTGAAGCTTAGATTCAACTTTAGAGTTCTTGCTGTTCTTGCCATTTGGAGAAGACAGTGAACAGTGAGCTAGCTTTTTAGCTTACGCCGCTGACTTGGGTACGCTGCTCTTTAGCGAGCGTACGCTGACTTGGGTACGCTGCTCTTTAGCGAGCGTACGCTGACTTGGGTACGCTGCTCTTTAGCGAGCATACGCTGACTTGGGTACGCTGCTCTTTAGCAAGCGTACGCTGACTTGGGTACGCTGCTCTTTAGCGAGCGTATGCTAGCCTTGATACGCTGCCTGTTGGCATCGTGTCTTTTGCGTACGCTAGCGTGAGCGTGCCCTAGACCCTTCGTACGCTAGCTCAAGCGTACGCAGTCTTGAGCGTACGCTAGCTTGAGTGTACGCTGACCTGTAGCTTGAGCGTGCCCTGGTGTACGCTGACCCTTGCGTACGCTTCCCATTGGAAGTGTATGGACCCTTTGGTATGCTAGCTCGAGCGTACGCTGGCCTGAGCGTAGCTTGACCTGAGCGTATGGCCCTTGGCTGACTTGGTCTCATGTCAGCGTGTCAGATTTGGTTTTATTTTCCTTAAGCTTGGCTCTTTTATAGCCCTGAATATTAATATTTTACTAGATATTTTACGCCCATTTTATATCCTTACGCCTTTTGTCCTGAACTTGATAATTGCGAATTTACTTGATATGTTTGGAATTGGTAATTGAGCATGACCTGATAGTGACCCGTAGTGGTGCACTCCTGACATGAGTAACCTGACATGACCTGATAGCGGCCCGTCGTGGCACACTCCTGACTAGTACACTTGACCTGATAACCTGACATGTTATACCTTGATAAGCTGTTGCGACGGCTACCTGACATGACATGACTTGACAAGAATGAACATCCTGGACACCGTGGATGATTGTGCTTGTACAAATAAACCAGTCCTGTCTTGCATCATGTCTAGGACGGGGACTCCTGAGTACCACGGTCAGGAGTACCTACTAAAATGGACTAAGGCTAATAACTAGATTAATACATTAGTCATGAAGAGATTTCCCAGCTACAGGCAATCCCGTTACCTGGGAGCGCTTGGGATCTGTAGCCTGCCGTCGAGTAGGGCACATTTCCAGCACACTGTCATGTGTTGCACCCTTCAAGCTACTTAAGGGTACATGCGTTTCCTGGATGATGTACCCACCTGAATTCAACCCTAATCTTTCGACCTAGGTAGCCTGGATGGTCTACAGGGCTTGTGGTTGTGGAACAATCTCACTGCATCTTGTCAGTAATTAGGCTTGTGACAACCCTAGTTAGTTAAAGTATCAAGCCGAAATTCTTGTTTGGCCGTGAAATGATTGGATGGAGTCTAACCAGTCTAGTCTTGCCCTAATCCTGTTCCAGATTATTGAATGACCAGAAGGCTTGTATTTATTTTACCGATAAATGGTGAGAATTCTATGTTCTGTTCAGACGAAGGGTTACAACCCCGGTCCTTGTTTTGTTTACGGGTTGTAACCTGGTTATCTGAATAGTTCCATGGTTATCTCGTCGTATATCATCCTGGTGTATTTTCTTTATTTCCAGCTCTTACTTTTATTTATATCTTGTGCTGATTGCTGGTTTTAGTTCTTAAGTGAAGCCTCCTTTGTGGCACTTGCTCTTTCTGGGGTCTGACCCAGCTGGTTTTGTGTGGCCAGATTTCGAAGCAGCTACCGAGGATCTACCGACATTCCTGCCAGATGGTGAACACTAGAAGGAATCCTGGCAACGAGTGGGTTATTTTTGGCTCTCCCACTCTATTGTAAAAATATTCTTTTGAGGCGTTTAGCCGACGAGCACCTGTTTAGCTCGATTGCACTTACTTACTGTCTGCCTACGGGCTGTAACATGATTAACAGATCCTAGGGTTGATCATGTATGACTAAACTCTCGCTAGTCCTGACATTTTGTAACGACTAGCTTCATGATCAACTGAATATGTAATGTTTGGGACGCCTTGCTATTGTATATTTAATGATCATACATCTTGTGACTTTCACTTACTTGCTTATGATTGAGACACTAGACTTGTTCATGACCTTAAGAGACTGTTGGCTTGTAGATAAACACTCATGTATCTAGACAGTCGTGACCGTATAGCGAGATGGATTCCATTTCATATACGTAGCTGGCTATGTCTGCCCCGCTCTCCAGTATTCTGGTTCTGGGGCGTGACATGGTTTAAGTGATGGCCCATACAGGTCTTGTAAATCAAGATATGTGAGGGTTTACCGAATAGATGTCTCAATCAGTTTTCGTCCTTGATCTCTGCTCGTATCTTCTGAATCCCTGGGTTCTTGTCTTGATCATATGCTTGTATCGTTGATCTGTTCTGGTCCTTCCTTATTGTTTCTTATGTCGTCTTCTTCCGCGGCATTGTTCGTGATCCTGCTGACCAGCAAGGCGGAGCACCTCTCGCGGACCCGCAGCAACCTGGAGATCAAGCCCAGCATTCCGGAGTAGCCTCCAGAGTCGTACCTTCTGGCGGAGAGCCACCAGTCCAGCCAGTTCAGCCTGTCGAGCCTGATGATGGCACTTTGGTAGGACTCGTCAGGACCTTGATAGCTTCCCAAGATCATCGTGGAGATGCCTTGCAACAGGCAGTGACGGATGCTTTGACCAGAGGCAGTCATCCAGGGAACAGCGCGGCCAACAGCTTCAAGCGCTTGAACCCTCCATTCTTCGACGGTAGTGAAGATGCTATCGCAGCAGATGCATGGCTTCAGGACACAGAGGTGGTTCTAGAAGCAGCCAAGACTCCAGAGAATGAGAAGGTGGCCGTTGTGCGCCTGCAGTTCTTAGATCTTGCCCGCAGCTGGTGGGCGGCGCAGGCCGTTGGATTAGCAGCACCCATTCCATGGGCAGTATTTAGAGAGAGATTCCAGACCAAGTATTTTGATGCTGTAGCTCGGTATGATCTACAGACCCGGTTCACCAACTTGAAGCAAGGAGGCAGGACGGTCGACGGATATGCGGCCGAGTTTTCCAGACTCAGTCGGTTTGCTCCCACCTTGGTGGTAACCGAGTATGGTAGAGCCCAGCGGTTCCAGCAGGGACTTCACCTGGAGATCTTGTTGGCAGTTGAGCAGTTTGAGCATCAGACTTTTGATGCAGTCTTGAGAGCAGCTCGGAGGCATGAGTATACCTCCCAGAGGATTGTGGACAGGGTCAGAGGTCGGAAAAGATCTCACGGCCAGATGAATCAGTCTTCAGCACCGGCCCCGGCAGCCAGGGCCTTGACTATTGGAGCTCCGAGGCGAGCGGCCTCAGTAACGTCGGTTCAGCATTCCACTCCGACGCACCCTCAGCTGCAGCAGAAGCAGAAGCAGTCTTCCGCAGTGGGATGTTCTCATTGTGGGAAGCCAGGCCATGTGATGGCAGAGTACCGTAGGGCGCAGGAATTGTGTCTGGCTTGTGGAGCACCAGACCATAGGGTTGGATCCTGCCCGAATAGGGGTGGTTCATCATCGTCCAACCTTTCTAGCTCTTCGGTGAGAGGACCAGCTCCGGTCCAGCAGCAGCAGTACCCATTGCCGAGGCCCTTGCCGCCTCAGTCCCAGGCGTTTCAGTAGCAGAGCCCTCAGCAGTATGCGCAAGCCCAGGCCTTAAGTCAGAATAGGCAGCGAGGATATCAGCAGAGGGGACCAGCACCCCGAGGGCATGGTCAGGCCATGATGATGACCGTGGAGGAAGGATTGGCACCATGAGAGGTAGTGGCAGGTACTATTCTCGTCAACTCCTTCCCAACTTCAGCTTTATTTGATTCTGGTGCATCGTATTCATTTATGTCTGTACGATTCGCGACACGGATAGGACTGGAGCCCGAGTCATTATCAGTAAGGCTTAATATACTTACTGGTAACGGACTTGTGGGAGTAGATAGAGTGTTTTTCTCGTGTCGGATCGTAGTTAGCGGTAGAGAATTCCCCGCTAGATTGATAGAGTTCCCGATGGCCGATTATGATGTGGTCCTAGGGATGGATTGGTTGAGGAACCAGTATGCTAGAATAGACTGCCACATTGGCAGGGTTGTTTTTAGCATTCCAGGCGAGCCGGAGTTTTCTTTCTCCCGAGGCGAAGTTGAGTCATCTTCTCCAGTATTGCGGATGGCAGTAGCAGCAGTTCAGTTGCCCAGGGTAGTCGAGGAGTTTCCAGATGTTTTCCCAGAAGAACTTCCAGGTATGCCTCCAGAGCGGGAGATCGAGTTCACTATAGACTTGATTCCCGGGACAGCCCCAGTGTTAGACAGAGTCTACAGGATGGTGCCATCAGAATTGGAGATCTTGTACAAGATGATTGAAGAGCTTAGAACCAAGGGATTCATTCGTGCTAGTGGATCGCCTTGGGGAGCCTCGATGCTTCTTGTGAAAAAGAAGGATGGTACGTCCAGGTTATGTGTTGATTATCGTACCTTGAACTCAGTGACAATCAAGAACAGATACCCTCTTCCGAGGATAGATGACTTGTTTGATCAACTCAAGGGGGCTTCAGTATTCTCGAAGATTGATTTGCGCTCAGGTTATCATCAGATCAAAGTCAGAGAGCAGGACATCCCGAAGACAACTTTTAGATCGAGATATGGGCATTAGGAATTCCTTGTTATGCCTTTTGGAGCAACTAATGTGCCGGCAGTATTCATGGACCTCATGAATCGCATCTTCATGTCTTACTTGGATCAGTTTGTGATTGTGTTCTTGGATGACATCCTGGTCTACAGCAAGAATGAGGTGGAGCATGAGCAGCATCTCCGTGTGGTTCTTCAGATCCTCAGAGAGCACCAGCTGTATGCCAAGTTCAGTAAATGCGAGTTCTGGCTCGATCGCATTTCGTACTTGGGTCATATTATCACTCGAGGAGGAGTAGAAGTGGATCCCCAGAAGATTGTGGCTATTGAGTCGTGGCCAGTACCTAGCACAGTTGCAGAGGTTCACAGTTTTCTTGGATTGGCCGGCTACTACCGGCGGTTTGTTTCGGATTTTGCTCGAATTTCAGCACCATTGACCCAGTTGACCCGCAAGGATGCGCAGTTTGCTTGGACAGCAGAGTGTCAGAGTTCTTTTGAGCAATTGAAGCGAGGCCTGATAACGGCTCCTATTCTCACGCTTCCAGATGGAACTGGAGGATTCTCAGTATATTATGATGCTTCGGACAGAGGCCTAGGATGTGTTCTGATGCAACATGGGAAGGTAATAGCATATGCGTCACGACAACTTCGTGATCATGAGAGGAATTACCCAACCCATGACTTGGAGCTGGCAGCAGTAGTGTTTGTACTTAAGTTGTGGAGACACTACTTGTATGGAGACAGGGTGGAGATTTTTATCGACCACAAGAGCCTGAAGTATGTTTTCACCCAGAAAGATCTTAACATGCGTCGGAGAATGTGGCTGGAGCTTCTTGTGGATTATGATGTCAACCTGCAGTATCATCTTGGGAAGGCCAATGTTATTGCGGATGCATTGAGCAGGAGAGCCGGAGTTTATTTCCTAACAGCACAACCAGAGCTGTTAGCAGATCTTCAGAAGATGGGTATTGAAGTTGTTCTCCCTTCCAGTGTGGCCTTGATGGCCAGTATGCAAGTTCAGTCCACTATAGTTGAGAGGATCCGGATGATGCAGTCGGCAGATTCCAAGCTTCAGCGACTCAGAGCAGAGTGCGAGGCAGGACGAAGACCAGAGTTATGCATTCATGAGGATGGAACACTTCGATATGGTAAGCGTCTTTGTGTACCCAGCGGAGATATCCGACAGGAGATCATGTCAGAAGCGCACAGTTCGCAGTATTCCATCCATCTCGGCAGTACGAAGATGTACCGTGATATCCGGCAGCATTTCTGGCGAAATGGCATGAAGCGGGAGATAGCTCGGTTTGTCTCTCGGTGTTTGGTTTGCCAACAAGTTAAAGCCGAACATCAGAGACCGGCTGGACTTCTTCAGCCCTTACCGATTCCAGAATGAAAGTGGGAGCATGTGACCATGGATTTTGTGACTGGACTACCTAGATCCCTAGCTGGTAGAGATGCTATTTGGGTTATAATTGACCGGCTCACGAAAGTGGCTCACTTTCTTCCATTCAGAGTTGGTCAGTCGACGGCTCAGTTAGCAGAGATGTACCTCAGGCAGATTATCAGGTTGTACGGAGTGCCAGTCAGTATCACCTCGGACCGAGATTCAAGATTTACGTCGCACTTTTGGCGTAGCTTGCAATAGAGTTTGGGAACTCATCTCCAGTTCAGTTCAGCATATCACCCGCAGACAGATGGCCAGTCGGAGCGCACGATCCAGACTCTTGAAGACATGTTGCGGTCTTGCACACTTGACTTCGGTGGTTCATGGGAAGATCACTTGCACCTGGTGAAATTCTCGTACAATAACAGTTTCCAGGCCAGTATCCAGATGGCACCGTTCGAGGCACTGTATGGTAGGAAGTGCAGATCCCCGCTAGCCTAGGATAATGTTGGAGAGAGACAGATGCTCGGTCCAGAAATTATTGCCCAGACAGTTGAAGTGGTCAGGCGAGTCAGAGACCATCTTCGAGTTGCCCAAGATCGCCAGCGCCATTGGGCCGATTCCCATCGGCGCCCTCTCGAGTTTTCGGTCGGCGATCATGTATTCCTGAAGATTTCGCCTAACCGTGGCGTCATTCGTTTCGACGTACGGGGCAGGCTTAGTCCTAGGTATATAGGACCGTTTGACATTCTGGAGCGAGTAGGAGATGTATCCTATCGTCTCGCTCTTCCACCGTCGCTAAGCGAGGTGCATGACGTGTTCCATGTATCCCAATTACGACGGTATATCCCTGACCCGAGCCACATCCTGGATCATTCAGAATTGGTTGTTGGTACCAACCTTTCGTATGAGGAGAGGCCCGTGTCTATATTAGACTGGAGAGAGAAGATCCTCAAGAACAAGACTATCAAGTTAGTCCGAGTTGCTTGGGGTCATCACTCTTTGGGGGAGTCAACGTGGGAGCGTGAGGATGATATCCGATCGCGATATCCCGACTTGTTTGACTCGTGAGGTATAATGTCTTTCTTATGCCTCCTGCCTTCGATTACTTGCTTGCATGATTGATTGATTGCCTAGTATAGCTTACTTGTTATTAATGTAGCTTGCCATTGCTCCTCTAGCCTCTTGATTAAATTCCGAGGACGAAATTCTTTTAAGGTGGGTAGAGTTGTAATGCCTGTGTTCGTATTACGTATTTTGGGATACGTATACGTATTTTATTCTGTATTGCCTGATTCCTTGTTTAGCTCTCGGCTTGGTTTAACTCTCGGTTTGGGTTGGCTTGGTTCGGCCGGCCCAATGCTTGGTTCATCATGGGCCAAGGGTGGAACACCTTAGCCTATGCTTCTCCTTCATTTCTACCACAACCCCCTTCTTTATTTATCCCCACCAACCTTCTCTCTCCTCCATAATTCTCATTTACTTCTCCTTCCCCCACCATTACTCTTCTCCACCAACCAAGAATACCATAGGCAAGTGCAACTTGCTTCCACAAGAGAACCCCTTTTTATGGTTTTATTAGCTTCTCCTCATGATTCTAAACCACATTAGGACTTATCATTTTCCATTTTGAGGCTTTAATTCTTGTAGATCTAGAGTCTTGCTATTTTTAGATTTTGGTGGTTTTGATCTATCAAATTTCTTTGTTTTCAAGTTTTGATGGTTCCATGTTGTAGACAATTTCATTCTACCCAATTTTGACCTTTGGAAAGTTGGATTCGGACTTGTTTTGACCAAGATATGGACAATTGAAGCTTAGATTCAACTTTAGAGTTCTTGCTGTTCTTGCCATTTGGAGAAGACAGTGAACAGTGAGCTAGCTTTTTAGCTTACGCCGCTGACTTGGGTACGCTGCTCTTTAGCGAGCGTACGCTGACTTGGGTACGCTGCTCTTTAGCGAGCGTACGCTGACTTGGGTACGCTGCTCTTTAGCGAGCGTACGCTGACTTGGGTACGCTGCTCTTTAGCGAGCGTACGCTGACTTGGGTATGCTGCTCTTTAGCGAGCGTACGCTAGCCTTGATACGCTGCCTGTTGGCATCGTGTCTTTTGCGTACGCTAGCATGAGCGTGCCCTAGACCTTTCGTACGCTAGCTCAAGCGTACGCAGTCTTGAGCGTACGCTAGCTTGAGCGTATGCTGACCTGTAGCTTGAGCGTGCCCTGGTGTACGCTGACCCTTGCGTACGGTTCCCATTGGAAGTGTATGGACCCTTTGGTACGCTAGCTCGAGCGTACGCTGGCCTGAGCGTAGCTTGACCTGAGCGTATGGCCCTTGGCTGACTTGGTCTCATGTCAACGTGTCAGATTTGGTTTTATTTTCCTTAAGCTTGGCTCTTTTATAGCCCTGAATATTGATATTTTACTAGATATTTTACGCCCATTTTATATCCTTACGCCTTTTGTCCTGAACTTGATAATTGCGAATTTACTTGATATGTTTGGAATTGATAATTGAGCATGACCTGATAGTGACCCGTAGTGGTGCACTCCTGACATGAGTAACCTGACATGACCTGATAGCGGCCCGTCGTGGCGCACTCCTGACTAGTACACTTGACCTGATAACCCGACATGTTATACCTTGATAAGCTGTTACGACGGCTACCTGACATGACATGACTTGACAAGAATGAACATCCTGGATACCGTGGGTGATTGTGCTTGTACAAATAAACCAGTCCTGCCTTGCATCATGTCTAGGACGGGGACTCCTGAGTACCACAGTCAGGAGTACCTACTAAAATGGACTAAGGCTAATAACTAGATTAATACATTAGTCATGAAGAGATTTCCCAGCTACAGGCAATCCCGTTACCTGGGCGCGCTTGGGATCTGTAGCCTGCCGTCGAGTAGGGCACATTTCCAGCACACTATCATGTGTTGCACCCTTCAAGCTACTTAAGGGTACATGCGTTTTCTGGACGATGTACCCACCTGAATTCAACCCTAATCTTTCGACCTAGGTAGCCTGGATGGTCTGCAGGGCTTGTGGTTGTGGAACAATCTCACTGCATCTTGTCAGTAATTAGGCTTGTGACAACCCTAGTTAGTTAAAGTATCAAGCCGAAATTCTTGTTTGGCCGTAAAATGATTGGATGGAGTCTAACCAGTCTAGTCTTGCCCTGATCCTGTTCCAGATTATTGAATGACCAGAAGGCTTGTATTTATTTTAACGATAAATGGTAAGAATTCCAAGTTCTATTCAGACGAAGGGTTACAACCCCGGTCCTTATTTGGTTTACGGGTTGTAACCTGGTCATCTGAATAGTTCCATGGTTATCTCGTCGTATATCATCCTGGTGTATTTTCTTTATTTCCAGCTCTTACTTTTATTTATATCTTGTGCTGATTGCTGGTTTTAGTTCTTAAGTGAAGCCTCCTTTGTGGCACTTGCTCTTTCTGGGGTCTGACCCAGCTGGTTTTGTGTGGCCAGATTTTGGAGCAGCTACCGAGGATCTACCGACATTCCTGCCAGATGGTGAACACTAGAAGGAATCCTGGCAACGAGTGGGTTATTTTTGGCTCTCCCACTCTATTGTAAAAATATTCTTTTGAGGCGTTTAGCCGACGAGCACCTGTTTAGCTCGATTGCACTTACTTACTGTCTGCCTACGGGCTGTAACATGATTAACAGATCCTAGGGTTGATCATGTATGACTAAACTCTCGCTAGTCCTGACATTTTGTAACGACTAGCTTCATGATCAACTGAATATGTAATGTTTGGGACGCCTTGCTATTGTATATTTAATGATCATACATCTTGTGACTTTCACTTACTTGCTTATGATTGAGACACTAGACTTGTTCATGACCTTAAGAGACTGTTGGCTTGTAGATAAACCCTCATGTATCTAGACAGCCGTGACCGTATAGCGAGATTGATTCCATTTCATATACGTAGCTGGCTATGTCTGCCCCCGCTCTCCAGTATTCTGGTTCTGGGGCGTGACAGGAAGGCTCTTGTGTGTGAGTATGTGTCTAGAGTGGGTGAAGAGGGTTGGTATATCAATGTGAGATGCTTATGGAATTAGGCATGTGTGGAGCTGGTATAGTGGATTGTGTGAGTATTATCAAGTATAGTTAGAATGTTGGGTATGTTGATAGATGAGGTAGGGTATAGAAATATAGGTTTGTATGTATGAATATATGAGTATGTATGATTGACTTTAACATGTACACTAGAGTGTGGCCCTCCTTGTGGGAATGTATATATATACATAATTCTGGGATGTGATGTGCAGGTAGACTTGGAGTGTGTATGGGAAAGGAAATCTGGGAACAAGGATTGAGAAGGGTTAGTTGAGAAGGGAGTATAAGTATTGAGAAGGGAGAGGAGTTATAGTATAGTGACACATAGATGGTATGTATATTGTGCTATATATATGTATATATGATATATGAATTGGTTTGATATGGTTTTGTTAAGCCATGAGTGGTTGTATAGGTATTGGTATAGGCACTACACCAAAATAGCTAATTAGGAACACTAGGTGTATTTCAATTTGGAACACCTAATTACTGTGCCTAGGTTTCGGAACGGACAAAAAGCGTGCCAAAAATAAAAAAATGTTCCAAGTATTTCTTTTTTTTATTTTTAATAATTTTTTTAGTCTGGGACACGTATAAACTGTTCCAAAACCATTTGAAATCATAAACATTTAGTTCACGTGACCTTAACAAAGCGTATAGTCCATTTTTCTCCAATTTGGCACACATACTCCTATCCCCAAATCTTTTCTCTGGCGGGAATAAAAAACCGCAGGGACCAAATCCCTCCGCCGAAACCCTAATCAATCATCTTCTTCTCATTCTTCTCTCCTAGAGATAAGAGAACCCCAAAATCACTTCTCCTCCTTATAAATCGCAAACCCTTACTTGCCCAAACACTAACCCTAGAACCCTATCCTGCCACTTTAAACGAAGATGGAGAAGAACTGAACAACCGAGAACAGCCTCGAGGTCGAAGAGCTCGGTGCTTCGCCGTCGACGAACACAACAAGAAGGAGGTCCTTCCCCCATCTGTAGCTCCTAATTTTGGGTTTTTTTAATTCTTTCATGTTTAGATCATGTGCTTATTTCTTTCCATGGAAGTCGACCAGTTCATCCATGGATGGATGATTATGAAACTAGGATTAGGGAAGTTTTGATCCCGGCAGGCTTCTCTATTTGTGTCCTGATGCTTACAGGTGGCGATTCTATTGTGTTTTGATATTTCTTTTGAGTCCTGCATATATTGGTATATTTCCTTTTGATGCTTTTTTTACATTTGACGAGAACTGAAGAATATGATTCAACATATAGCTTTGTCGAAGGAAACATCAATAAGCAAAAGACTTTCATTTGTTTCGCTCCAACAGTGGATGTGGATCTATTATTACTAGGACATGGAAATTAATTCATTCCTGGAAAGAAACTGTTATTTCTTTGTGATGTGCTCCTGGCAGACTTAAGTGACAGTAGCCCTTCATCAACAACTAATAAGAGAAGGACCCACATTTGTTAGTAGTGATTTTTTTATTATTGATTCAAGTTTCTGTCCAAAAATATTGAAGCTTTCTTCAAAGAATAATTTAAAAGAAGTAGGACCAATGGACTTCAAATTGAAAATTCTCTGATGTCTTCCATGACGAGAATATCATTCCAAATCCCTACTGCCATAGACTTTCTTCACCCCCTTAGAGGATTAGTCTCTCGAGACATCATCGATAAACTCTCTGGGCTTCGGAGTTGGATTGTTTATATTCGAAATTATGACTTATAATGGAATATTTGTCGTTTTATAGACATAAGTTGTTATTAGTTGAAAAAGCATCCTTCAGATCCTTTGTTTCTTATCCATTTGGACATGCTTTTATTTTAGTGTGCTTATTTTCTGCACTGGTGTTGGAAACTCGTGAGTTCACCATAATTTAGGTTTTTATTTGTTTGTTTTAGTTCATACTTAAATCTCTGAGTTATTCCTTTTACCCATTTGAGGCTATTAACATCATACTTATCTAAATTGTGTTCTTTATTTCTTGTGGTGCTGGAGACATTTCAAACAAATGGTATATGAGGATGTTGGACCAATCTGAAAAGGGTTTGAGTCATTTATTGAAGAAAATGGTAAGCTAATTTACTCTCAATTTTCTTTTCAAGTGGTTAAAAAACTAGTTTGTGCTATTGTTTTGATACTATCTCTGATTATTTGGTAGCATCTTTGTTCTATCAAGCAATACTCTAGTCACCAATTACTGATTAGTTTACCAACAATAAAGAAACTGTTTTCTGTTTATAATAGCATCTTTATAATAGCATCTTTGCACAAATGAAGAAACTGTTTTCTGTTTTACATATGCATACCTAAATTATTTTGAGCAGAAATGTTTGAATGAACTGCTAGCATTTGGCCTTTTCCTGGATCTCTCTGATATGATCTTGTTTCTTTGTTTATGAATCTTGTTGGGGGCTTCAGACCGAATCTGGTGAGAATTATTCCGTTTCTTTTTTCTACCTTATTACAGATTTGCATAACATGCTTATATATAAGACAAATTGTTGATTGTCTTGCAGATCACACTGATGGGTTTCATGTTCCTAGTGTTATCTGCACTTCTTGGCTATGTAAGCAATATACTAATTCTGTATGTAGGTTTTTTATGCAACAATCTAGGCCTATCATCTTTTCAACACTATAAACCTTTAACTTGTAGTATCTCTGCATAGTCATATCATTTTTGACAACCTTATGATCCTACCATTTAGGATCAGTTGGTTATTTAGCATGGCATTTAATTCAAGTTCCAATATTTCAAAACATTGGATCTTTGATTGATTCAGTCTGTGTTCTGAAATTGGTTCTTGAAACCTAACAACATAACCAGTTAGGCAAAGAGCTACCAGTGTTCATAAGTGTTTTAGTGTGTGTTCTTTCAAGTTTCTTTCTCCAAGAAATGAGTTTAGGGAAGTTTCATCATCTCAGGTGTCTAACATAAAGGGAATAGTCCTATTTGGATCTAACTTTATATCTATATTCCAGCGTATTGAATATCCACTTCATGCCTGTTTAAAATATGGTTAAAAGATTATAACTTTTTTTTTTTCTAATCCGGATGATCCAAATAATAACTGATATACTATTTCAAGGTAGCCTAAATTGTATCGTATTCCGAGCTGTAGGTTGAACTTCTAAAATTCTAATTTCAGACTTGTTATATAAATATATATATATATATATATATATATATATATATATATATATATATATATATATATATATATATATATATGATGAGGGCGTCACTTGACTCGAGGGTAAGCTTTGGCATTTTTATCTGCGAGGCGAGTTTGAGTCACGGTCCACGGAAAAACCTCTCCATAAAAAGGCTCAAGGCTGCTTTAGATCTTGACTCTTCCTAGGCACTGCATTAGCAGGAGCCTATTGCACTTTAATGCTCTTTTACTTAGTAACATCTATATCTATTATCTGTATGTGGTCCTATTTCTTATCTGCTTAACCAAATAAGGGGATTATTTTCTGTGTTCCAATAATATCCATATCTGCTAAAAGAAATCAGTGCTATGTTGGTTACTTCAAGGTTGAAAGTATCGGTATCGGACCATTCCTATGAGTATAGGGATCGAAAGTATCGGGCCTATCGGCAATATCGGAGGTTTCGGAACGGAGTATCGGATTTTTTGGTATCTGAAAGCAAATAATTATTAATAACTTATTAACATTTTAGAAAATATATTTTATACATTTAGGCATAATTTTAATATTTCCAGTGTTGTTTCTTAGTAGTTTTGAAATTGAATAAAATAGTAGTCACCCTTACCGACTGATTTACATATGATAGATAAGTTTTCTTCTTTTACATGCTTTTATAACCTTCTATGCTTTTACTCCCTTGTTGATTGGTCTTTTTCATTCAATTTTCTTTCCCGAATTGACCGGAAAATAGAGCCCCAATGTCTGTATCAGACAGTATCGGGTATCGGTCGGTATCGGATCGGGACATGTCAAACCGTATCGGTATCGGCCGTATCGGATCGGTATCGATCGATACTGCGAACTATAGTTTGATCATCTGTTATTAATGTCATCAAGCCGATAATATTGAATAGATGTAAGAAGATTGTGTATATATGAAACTGAATATAAATAGGAAAGTTCTAGTGATGTTGTCTTCAGGCTTATATATATAAGGAAAGTGATTGTGTACGTAGCATATTTCTGATGATTGAATAGGTGATGCGCTGAGGGACTGATATATGAGCTGCAGTCTATTTATGTGCAAATCAGATATTATTAATTACCTTCCATAAATATTTTCTTTTTGGGATTAAAACCGGTCACTTAATGTCACGCCCCGATTCGGGGAATCGCTCGCTTTGCTTCGATTCACGCCGAATCGATCGTCCTCGCTAAGGCGTGATGCCGTACAAGTCTGGAGTTGCACTTGTACAAGGCTAGAACATTGCACATTTATATCATTTTGAAACATTTAAAGTAAGCCACAGTTGCGGAAACATTGATACACAATATAGGAAGAAGATATACTCATTTTATTCATAATTGTAGTCAGAATACAACTTTTCTCGATAATATTTGAAATGCCATTTCGGCTACATTGATTCATGAAAAGAAGTACAACTGATAGGCTGCCATGAAATAATTTCCCGTTCCATACATCACGCCCCTTTAGTACTTTGAAATATAAGCAGCTATCTTTGAAATCTCCGCAATACTTTGTGCGTCTTTAGGGAAAACAACTTGAAAGGAAACAGCAGTTCAGAAAGCTTTAATTGCGATGTGCGCCCGAGCCTTCTCCAGTACCTGTGGAGGAGGGGTCAGCACATTATAACAATGCGCTGGTGAGCCCCGTTGGCCCACTCAGCTAAACCAACATTTTATTAATGACAAGCATTTTTAAAGATATGAACTTATAAGGGACAGGCAACATTTAGAGTAAATCACAATTCAATGACATGGTAGTTCAATAAACCATGTTTACTTTACCATTGGCCGAATCCAGCTTTCCTGCATAAGATACAGGATAATAATAATATACTTACCGCCCCTGCATAAGACATTGATTAGCATACATTCCCACGATGTGACCACTGGTGTTGTTAAACCATATGGACTCTTTTCATTCATTCATTTGCATTTGGGACTTCAAGATAATGAGATGACAGTACAGTAGGGAGCTAGCCTCTATGATGCCTCGCATTACTCATGTTCCCCAAAGCACTTCATTATTTCCTCCTAGGCCGAATCGGTACAGGCGCCCCTGTACCGTTCGAGGAAATTATTGCTCAATCCTTGTATACAAGTTGTCCATGGTCAGGCGAATGTGTGTCCGACTCGATATACACAGTGTGCATAGAATATTTGAAGTAATAGGCAACATGATCATTCTTAGCATTTCATAACCATCATTCTAGGCATCAATTCAATCATTTCAATGTTCAGTTCATTGCAGTGTAATCAATTCATTTCAATGTTCTATCTCTAGCATCTTAGTGGTATTGACTTGTGGCATTAGCATCTTGATATCGATCAACGGATGTTGCAAGATAATTATTTAATTGGCATGAAGGAATAGCGAGAGGGACAATACCACCACAGAGATCCACACTCACCAAATTAGAGAATCGTCGAGAGAGAGAGGAACACTTGCACGCTTAGCCTTCCGTCACGCGTCAGTCTGCATTGGCACCAAAAGATTGATTAATAATCCGTCTCGTTGTGTTCTCTTCTCTCAGAATTCTCAAGAATGAATGCTATGCAAATCGATGAAAACGGACAAGAATCAAATCATCGAAATCATTCAGAAAAGCATCCATCAAAACCAAGCAGCAAAACCAGCAGCAAAAACATCCAGAGAAAACTCTTGGACGCATTTCAAGAGAAACCGATCCATTAATTGGAAAGGTTCTTATGCACTTGTCCGTGATCGATTCGATGCCGACGGTAAGTTTCCCCAATACTCGGTTCCGACCGAGTTAGCCAAGCCACAAGCCTTACATAGTGAACCGCTAGGAGCGGGACACTACATAATATACCACTAAGAAAAAGTTTCGTCCTCGAAACTTAAAGCAAAGGTCCTACCTCAAAATTATCAAACAGCGAGGGGTACTTCACTCGCATCTCTTCCTCTAATTCCCATGTCGACTCCTCGACAGCATGGTTCCGCCACAGCACGTTGACTAGAGACACTGCCCGATTCCGCAAAACTTTCTCTTTCCTGTCCAAAATCTGGACAGGCTCTTCAGTGTAGGATAGGTCAGCGCTCAGCTGCAGCTGGTCGAAATTTACTACGTGACTTGGATCATGCACGTACTTCCGAAGTTGAGATACATGGAAAATATCGTGCACATCAGCCAGAGCCGGAGGTAGTGCAAGTCGATAAGCCACTGAGGCTACCTTCTCCAAAATCTCGAATGGTCCGACGAATCTCGGGCTTAACTTTCCTTTCATCCCAAACCGCATCACACCTCGCATGGGTGTGACCTTCAAGAAGACATGATCGCCTGCTGTGAATTCCAAAGGTCGTCGATGAACATCCGCATAACTCTTTTGTCGACTTTGAGCAACTCTAAGTCTTTCTCGAATTAAGCGAATCCTCTCAACGGCCTGTTCCACAAGTTCTGGTCCGAGCACTTGCCGTTCACCGACTTCATCCCAGCATATCGGTGATCGACATTTCCGTCCATATAAGGCTTCGTACGGGGCCATTTGGATACTTGCCTGATAACTGTTGTTATAGGCAAATTCTGCTAGTGCGAGATGCGCGTCCCAACTTGTCTTCGAGTCGAGCACGCACAATCTCAACATATCCTCAAGGATCTGATTTACTCTCTCTGTCTGACCATCAGTCTGCGGATGGTAAGCCGTACCGAAGTTCAACTTTGTGCCCATTGCCGAGTGTAGACTTATCCAAAATCGCGACAGGAATCTTCCATCTCTATCCGACACTATAGAAGCTGGCACCCCATGCAATCTGACAATTTCATTTATGTAGATCTGAGCCAACCGTTCTACTCCCCATGTAACTTTTATTGGAATAAAATGTGCCGACTTGGTTAATCTATCCACGATAACCCAAATCGCATCATTTCCCTTCTGAGTTCTTGGCAAGCCAACTATAAAATCCATACAGATATTATCCCACTTCCACAGTGGAATAGCCAAATTTTGTAGTTCTCCGCCTGGCCGTTGATGTTCGGCCTTTACACGCTGACAATCCATGCACTGTGACACGAATAGCGCCACATCCTTCTTCATACCATGCCACCAAAAGGTTGAGCGTAGATCCTTATACATTTTCGTGCCTCCCGGATGCAAGGAATACTTCGCGAAATGAGCCTCGGTCAGTATTTCCTTCCTGATATTCTCGTCCTTAGGGACGCACAATCTTCCCTTGATACGAATAGTGTCATCTTCAACGGTAAAGTCCGACGCCTTTCCTGCTAGAATCAACTCGCGTATCTTCTGCAGAAACGGGTCATCCTTCTGAGCAAACTTAATCCTTTCCTGGAGACTCGGCTCAAGTTGTAACTGAGCCAACTGCACATTCTGCGGACGGATCCTGAACTCGATGCCCATCTCTTCAAGATCCCGTAGTACCTCTTTTGCTATTGCTAGTGATCCCACAAATTTCCGACTCAAGGCATCAGCTACCACGTTCCCTTTACCCGGCGTGTAAGAGATTGTCAAGTCATAGTCCTTGATCAATTCTAACCAGCGCCGCTGCCTCAAATTCAATTCCTTTTGTGTGAATATATATTTCAGGCTTTTGTGATCCGTGAAGATCTCGCAGGACACACCATAGAGATAGTGTCGCCACAATTTCAACGCGAACACAATCGCCGCCAGTTCCAAATCATGTGTTGGGTAATTCTTCTCATGCTGTTTGAGTTGCCTCGAAGCATAAGATATGGTCTTCCCATGTTGCATAAGAACACATCCCAAACCAAGTCCCGACGCGTCACTGTAGATCTGAAATCCCTCAGAGCCTTCCGGAAGTGCTAAAATTGGGGCCGTGACGAGCCGCTGCTTGAGTTCTTGGAAGCTACTCTCACAGTCGTTCGTCCACTTAAATACGACTCCCTTCTGAGTCAGGCGAGTCAAAGGCGAGGCGATTCTCGAGAAGTCCTTCACAAATCTACGGTAGTACCCGGCTAAACCAAGAAAACTCCGTATTTCACTAGCTGATGCAGGCTGCTTCCAGTCCACCACTGCCTCAATCTTCTTTGGGTCGACGGCAACACCTTCTGCCGAAATAACATGTCCAAGGAACGACACGCTGTTCATCCAAAATTCGCACTTGCTTAGTTTTGCATAGAGCTGGTTGTCCCGCAGCGTCTGAAGTACTTCTCTCAAGTGCTCGACATGAGTCTCTCTATCCTTTGAGTAGATCAAGATGTCATCGATGAACACAACAACAAACTTGTCTAAGAACGGTCGAAACACTCTATTCATTAAATCCATGAAGGCTGCTGGAGCATTAGTCAAGCCGAATGGCATGACCAAAAACTCATAGTGTCCGTATCTCGTACGGAATGCTGACTTTGGAACATCTTCGGGTCTGATCTTCAACTGATGGTATCCAGAACGAAGATCGATTTTTGAAAATACGGTCGCCCCTTGTAGCTGATCGAACAGATCATCTATTCTTGGCAAGGGATACTTGTTACGGATGGTTGCCTTATTCAGTTCTCTGTAATCGATGCATAGCCGCATCGTTCCATCCTTCTTCTTTACAAACAATACTGGAGCTCCCCATGGAGATACACTTGGGCGAATGTATCCTCGGTCTAATAATTCTTGTAGCTGCACCTTTAGTTCTTTCAATTCTGCCGGAGCCATCCTGTACGGCGCTTTAGATATCGGACGAGTATCCGGAAATGTATCAATTGTGAATTCAATTTCTCTATCCGGCGGCATCCCAGGTATCTCGTCCGGAAACACATCGGGGAACTCTGCCACAATTTCGGTCTGATTCGAATCCACACCCTTCATTTGAGTATCAAAAACAGAAGCAAGGAACCCTTCACACCCAGAGTACAACATGTGCCTTGCTGTAACTGCCGATATTACCATAGGTCCTTGGAACGTCGAGCCGCACGAGTAAGAGAACTCTGTTTCTCCGGTTAGGCGAAACACAACTCTCTTATCCGTACAGTCAATCGTTGCATGACAGGCGCTGAGCCAGTCCATTCCCAAGATGATATCGTACTCTTTGATGTCGAGTACAATTGCATCCAGAGATAAAGTCTTGCCTCCAATTTTTATGTAGCCGTCCCTGCAAATCAAAGTTGCAGGCATATCTACTCCCGAAGGAGTGCTAACACACAAAGCTGTCTTTAGTTGAGTCATACAAAATTTATTTTCCATTGCAAAATCAGAAGAGATAAAGCAATGAGTAGCGCCAGAATCAAAAAGTACTCTTGCAGGTGTGCCTTTATATAGCAACATACCTGTTATAACATTCTCCGCAGTCTGGGCCTCTGCCTGAGTCAAGGCATAAACCCTTGCTTGCCCACCTTGTTGATTCGGTGCATTCCCAGCTGGAGCCGGTAAGGCTGGTGGCGCTCCGCCACGATGCTGGTTGTTATATTGTCCCCGGTTGTGGTTGTTGTTATGCCCACGATACTGATTATTGTTATGCCCACGAGGAGGATACTGATTCCCTCCTCTATTTCTGCAGTCAGCTTCCTTGTGGCCCTGCTCGCCGCATTTGAAACACTTCACCCGACAATCTTCGGATCGATGTCCCCAACGGTTGCAAAATTTACAACGTTCTGTATGTTGAGGCCCTCTATTGTCTCCAGTATTGTGACGCTTAGGTGCGTCATTCCTGCCAGCAGACCAAGGTCGTTTCTGATTATTGAGTCCTTGGTTGCTCTTCATTGTCTCACGACTAGCCGGTTTATGAAATCTCTCCATCTCGAGAGCTGTCTCGTACGCCTCCCGGTAAGACGTACATTTCCGATTTAGCACATCCTTCTCTAGGCCCTCATTCAAGCCTTGCACAAATCTTCCTCGCTTGGCATCGTCATTCGGTACCATGTACCCAGCGAATGCGACTCTCTTCAAAAACTCTGTCTCATAGTCATGCACTGACATACTGCCTTGTCGAAGTGCAATGAACTCATTCTCTTTTTGTTGTCGGACAGCGGGTGGAATGAAGTGAGTAATGAAAGCCTGCTTAAAGGCCTCCCAAGACATCTTTATATCCTGACTATTTCCGCAAAGTGCCTGTCTCTGCGAAATCCACCATTCCTGGGCCTTGAGGCGAAGTTGTACAGCAGTACACTCCACTCTCTTACTGCCCTGAATCTCTAACATTCGGAAATAGCCCTCTAGTGTGTTCAAGAAGCCCATCACCTCATCTGGCTCCTCTTTCCCATCAAACTCAGGTGGGTCGCAACTTTTAAATTCAGAGAACTTGAAGCTCGTCCTCTTCCGTGTCGGCGTCTCAGGTTTCTCTGCCGGCACCTCCACGGTCTCGGTTGCTGCGGCCTTTGCAGAAACATTAGAATCGGCCGACAGCTTGATGACAATCTGAGTTAGACTATCAACTTGCTTTTGTTGAGCATCCAGCTGCTCCTGAAACTGATACTGAAGCTGCTCCTGAAGCGCGCGATGTTGAGCTTCGCTTTGCTTCCTCTGAGCCTCCATTTGCTTAATCAGTTTCTCAATCGGGTCAGACGATGAATTCGTCTTTGAGCTATCACCCTTGGTCATTCTACACAAAGAAATAATTCCATTAGCACTCATAAAATATTTATGGGCTTATTGTATGGAACATTATTTCATGCCAGCGCCATCGACACCATCAATCGAGAAAATTTGCATCAAGACTTCCTTTTTGAAACATTTATTTTTGAAATCCGAGGAAGTGAAGCCGTGCTCTGATACCAACTTGTCACGCCCCGATTCGGGGAATCGCTCGCTTTGCTTCGATTCACGCCGAATCGATCGTCCTCGCTAAGGCGTGATGCCGTACAAGTCTGGAGTTGCACTTGTACAAGGCTAGAACATTGCACATTTATATCATTTTGAAACATTTAAAGTAAGCCACAGTTGCGGAAACATTGATACACAATATAGGAAGAAGATATACTCATTTTATTCATAATTGTAGTCAGAATACAACTTTTCTCGATAATATTTGAAATGCCATTTCGGCTACATTGATTCATGAAAAGAAGTACAACTGATAGGCTGCCATGAAATAATTTCCCGTTCCATACATCACGCCCCTTTAGTACTTTGAAATATAAGCAGCTATCTTTGAAATCTCCGCAATACTTTGTGCGTCTTTAGGGAAAACAACTTGAAAGGAAACAGCAGTTCAGAAAGCTTTAATTGCGATGTGCGCCCGAGCCTTCTCCAGTACCTGTGGAGGAGGGGTCAGCACATTATAACAATGCGCTGGTGAGCCCCGTTGGCCCACTCAGCTAAACCAACATTTTATTAATGACAAGCATTTTTAAAGATATGAACTTATAAGGGACAGGCAACATTTAGAGTAAATCACAATTCAATGACATGGTAGTTCAATAAACCATGTTTACTTTACCATTGGCCGAATCCAGCTTTCCTGCATAAGATACAGGATAATAATAATATACTTACCGCCCCTGCATAAGACATTGATTAGCATACATTCCCACGATGTGACCACTGGTGTTGTTAAACCATATGGACTCTTTTCATTCATTCATTTGCATTTGGGACTTCAAGATAATGAGATGACAGCACAGTAGGGAGCTAGCCTCTATGATGCCTCGCATTACTCATGTTCCCCAAAGCACTTCATTATTTCCTCCTAGGCCGAATCGGTACAGGCGCCCCTGTACCGTTCGAGGAAATTATTGCTCAATCCTTGTATACAAGTTGTCCATGGTCAGGCGAATGTGTGTCCGACTCGATATACACAGTGTGCATAGAATATTTGAAGTAATAGGCAACATGATCATTCTTAGCATTTCATAACCATCATTCTAGGCATCAATTCAATCATTTCAATGTTCAGTTCATTGCAGTGTAATCAATTCATTTCAATGTTCTATCTCTAGCATCTTAGTGGTATTGACTTGTGGCATTAGCATCTTGATATCGATCAACGGATGTTGCAAGATAATTATTTAATTGGCATGAAGGAATAGCGAGAGGGACAATACCACCACAGAGATCCACACTCACCAAATTAGAGAATCGTCGAGAGAGAGAGGAACACTTGCACGCTTAGCCTTCCGTCACGCGTCAGTCTGCATTGGCACCAAAAGATTGATTAATAATCCGTCTCGTTGTGTTCTCTTCTCTCAGAATTCTCAAGAATGAATGCTATGCAAATCGATGAAAACGGACAAGAATCAAATCATCGAAATCATTCAGAAAAGCATCCATCAAAACCAAGCAGCAAAACCAGCAGCAAAAACATCCAGAGAAAACTCTTGGACGCATTTCAAGAGAAACCGATCCATTAATTGGAAAGGTTCTTATGCACTTGTCCGTGATCGATTCGATGCCGACGGTAAGTTTCCCCAATACTCGGTTCCGACCGAGTTAGCCAAGCCACAAGCCTTACATAGTGAACCGCTAGGAGCGGGACACTACACTTAATACCCCTGGGAAGCGAATCAGGACCTCCCCTTCCCCTACCAAAGGCCTCAACAGTTGGGCTGTCCAACATTTTCTAGAAATACTATTTTAATTAGTTTGAATAGTTACTTATTAGTTGAATGCTCAAAGAGTCGGCTAAGGCTAATAAGTGGAGGTTTCCGTATTGCTGTCATAAAAAGTGGTTTGCCCTGGCAGGGACATTGTTTTCTCATGCAAGTAGTGTTTTTCTTCTGGGCATAATTATAGGCCTCTTGTATTTACAAAGTGTTTTCTGTATGAATATGTTTATAAATTATATGTTGGCTTTTGCCATACCTGCGGATTAAACTTTCTCAACATAGTTTATATATGTGGTTGAACTCTCAAGTGCAGGATGGATAAAATTTTAGCTTCTTTAAAAGCTTATGCCTTGCATTATGATTAAATATGTTATCTTAACAGATCTATTCGCCTCAACTAGATACAGCTCCACCAAGATGGGTTCACCTTGCTCATGGAATCCTCCTTTTCTTGTATCAGGTTCGCCCAGTTAATTTCTTTAAGGCAGTAAACTGGGTTTTTTTCCCTCACTAAGTATACAATTGTTTTAAACATAACAGTGACATGATTTTCAATTCTTATTGTTTGAGATGCTGTTATATTAGAACAGCATCTCAAACAATAGAACAACATCTCAAACAATAAGAATTGAAGAGTGGCGTACAGTTTCACCCCCCTTTTTTCTTTTTCCTTTAATCCTTTTCTTGCTTTAACGTTTCGTTTTAATCCTTTTGGAGGTAGACAGTTTTAGTGGAAAGTAGACTTGTTAAAGCTATAAATTGTCCCTGTGTTACTTATTATTTGCCAAATCCAGTTTTTTCTTGCAGTTTCACAGGTCTGCAGAACCTAAGATTCTTTCTGAAAATATGAAGAAAGAAAGAGAAGCAGCCAAGAAGAGGAAAACCCATATTACCTTAATAAATGTTGGCTATTTATTCTTCTCTCGCTCTACTCAAAGTTCTCTCCTTTTACAAAATTTGAATATCTTTCTTTAGCAGCTGAAATTCCTGAAAGGAAACTAAGAAGTACAATGACCTCAAGGTACGTAACAACCTCTTACATATGCCATTTTGTTTTCTTGTTTAATTTGACCTAAGACTTGCTTGGTGTTGTTCATCGCCATCATTACCCTACAACTCTCATCAAAACGGGGTGTTATGTGAAGCAATATTTTTAATTTGACTTCATTTATAAAAGCAACAACTCCTCTCTCTCTTCTGGATTGTTTTTCTCTACTAAATGTTTGTTTTTGTGATCTTTCGACTTTGCAGACTTAATGGCCATCCCAACAATGAGAGATGTCACAAAGCTTGAAGCAACCGTGACAACTAAGAGGAAGGCAATAAGAGAATGAGGAATAAAATCCCGTATAATTATTTTTCTAACTATTTGAATAGCTATGAGGAATAAGAAAACGAGGAGAAAATTGTTGCTCAAATTATTTTCACAACTCTTGTATAATTTTTTAGCATGATAGTTAATTTAGTAAGGTTGTATTAAACATGAAATACTTATGTAAGACATTTTGACTTTATTACTCTATATATCTTTGTTTTTTCTATTCTGCATGTATTTATTATTCTATATACCTTTGCTTTTATCAATTGTTATTCTTTTTTATAAAATTTGTTGGAGTGCTACAGGTTCTGTAAATCATGGTACTTATGCTTGCTATATATTATTTCAAGCTACACGTGTGCCATTTCAAATGATCCGCTTCCATATATATATATATATATATATATATATATATATATATATATATATATATATATATATATATATATATTTCCATTTCAAATGATCCGCTTCCATATATATATATATATATATATATATATATATATATATATATATATATATATATATATATATATATTTTTTAAGAAACCCCCTTTTATTAGAAATCAAGGCTCAAAGAGCTGAAGCCTGACACGTATACAAGACAAAAGTATACCAAAAGGAAATACAGGGGAAGAAAGCCTGGCGCGGCCGCCAAAACTAATAGGAGAACGGTTGCCCGAAAGCATGAGATCTGTGGGAGCAAAGGGAGCTCCGTTTGCGACATTGTCGGTAAATTTCCCGGATCAGCTGATCGGCGGAGTATTGGTGTCCCTCGTATCTCGCTTTGTTGCGATTTTTCCAGATGGCCCAGGTGGCGGCCGCTGCAACGATCTGGTGGCCGTGTGAAGCGGCACCCCAGTGGGCCAGAAGATCGATAAAGCGCCCGTCGTCTGGAGAGGTGTTGTGGTTGTGGTTGAGGGTGCTCCAGATTTTGTCGGGGAGGCTTCCCTCCCTGAAGATGTGATCGATAGTCTCCGTCTGACGCTCGCTGCAACAGTTACAAGCAGACGCCAGGCTAATACCGATGGAGTTAAGGGTGTCGTCAGTGGGAAGTTTCTTTCTCATGACTTTCCACAGGAGGAATGACCATTTCTTAGGGATACAAGAGTGCCAATAACGCGCAATGAAAAGGTCAGGGCCGTTATCTAGGATCGAGAGTCTAGCCGATCGCACGGAGAAAGCTCCAGAAGCTGCTAGCGACCACCTCATCTGGTCAGCGTCGGTTCCGATGGTAAGACCTTGCTGGCGGATGCAGTCCACCGTTTCGTTGCCTGACCAGTCTCGGATTCTGTCCCAATTCCAGTCATTATTAGTGGGATTCCACAGGTCTTTGATCTTACTATTTCTAGGGGATTCGAAAATGTTTGGGATAAGGCAGTCGCCTATCCACCTTTCCAAGAATGGGTTGGACTCGCCAGTACCCAGTCGAAGTCTGATCGCGGGCTCGGCCAGTTCCCGGCCACGTAAGATACGACGCCAAGCCGCGGAGGATCTGCTGTTAGCTGTGGCCGTCGCTGGATGGATGTGTCTGAAGTACCTGGCCTTCATAAACTTGGTCCAAAGGTTATTGCTAGTGCGGAGTTTCCACCACAGTTTCATTGAAAAGGCTTTGACGATGTGATCGAGTTTGGTGAATCCAAGCCCGCCGTTAGCAGTTGGGGTTGCCATAGTGTCCCAGCTGGCCCAGTGGTGTTTGTCTTGCCCCTTGTTGTGCCCCCAAAAGAAATTGCAAAAGATCTGTTCAATAGTCATAATAACCTTCCTGGTCGGAGAGCAGGCCGCTAGGGTATGGATGGGGACGGAGTTGAGCACATGTTTGATGAGGATGATTTTCCTGCCTGGGGATAGGGTTGCGTTATGCCATCCTTCGATCTTGTTCCTGATTTTGGTGATCAAGTTCTCGTAAGTGCTGGCGTTTGATTTTTCGTACGCCAGAGGTGCGCCGAGATAGTTGAAGGGAGGATGAGCCACCGCAATGGAGGTGAGGTTGGTGAGTCTGGTCGCGTTCTCGATTTTGATGCTGTGGTGGGAGTAGATGGTACTCTTGGATAGGTTGATCTTCTGGCCGGAGCATCTGGAGTACCGCGCCAGGGTGTTGTGGACCACCTCCATTGAACCGACATCCCCGGATGAGAAGATGAGAAGATCGTCGGCAAAAGCCAGGTGGGTGATGGTGGGGCAGCCGCTGGCAGTATGGTATTGCTGGAAGTTGGGGGTGTTAACCATGTTATTGAGGTTTCTGCTCAGGGCGTCGGCAGCAATGATGAAGATCGTGGACGAAAGGGGATCGCCCTGTCTGACTCCTCGGCTAGATTTGAAAAATCCTTCAGATTGGCCGTTGATGACCGTAGAGAACCATGAGTTGCTGATAGATCTCCACACGATGTTGGTCCAATTCTCGGAGAAACCGAATGCTCTGAAGACCCAAATCATGAATTGCCAATCAAGTCTGTCGTATGCTTTTTCCATGTCAATTTTGATGGCGATATTGCCCCCTCTTGCCAGAAATTTCATGCAGGTGATAAGTTCCTGGGCCAGCATAATATTGTCTTGGATGTTTCTACCGCGAACGAATCCGCTTTGCTCTTCCGAGATGATTTTGGGGAGGGTTTCGGTCATTCTGGATGCGATAATCTTGGAGATAATTTTGTTGGTGAACGTACACAGACTGATGGGTCGGAAGTCGCGAAAGGAGTTGGGGTTATCTTTCTTCGGGATGAGGATGAGATTGGCGCTGGAGATAGCTTTAGGGTAAGGAGCTCCTTCGAGGAAGGCGATCGCCGCTGCGGTAATGTCCTGCTTGATGATGTCCCAGCAGGTACAGAAAAAATTGCCCGAAAAGCCATCTGGGCCGGGGTCGCTATGCGCGTTCAAAGCCCAAACCGCGTCTTTCACTTCCTGTTCGGACAGAGGGCGCTCCAGCAGGGCATTGTCGGAGTCGTTGATGATGGTGGGGATTTGGTCAAGGAATGAGTTGTCTTTGAGGATCTTCTCCTTGGAGAATAATTTGGTGTAGAAATCGGCGGCCGCCTCTTGGATCCCCTTGTGGTCTGATCTGATGATGCCTTGTTCGTCGGTGATATGATGAATCGAGAGTTTGTTTCTTTTGCCGTTGACGCATGCGTGGAAATATTTGGAATTTTTATCCCCGTCGCTGTCCCATTTCAGTCTGGCTTTCTGCTTCCAGAAGTCGGTCTCAACCTTGAGCCTGAATTTGAGTATAGCCTTGGTTAGGTTCAAGGCACTTCTCGTCGCAGGGGATCGGTCGGAGAGGAATAAAGCTTCAGCTCGGGTGACATCGTCCTCTGCGACGCGAATCGCTTGGAAGATATCCCCGAATGCTTGTTTGCTCCAATTGGAAAGAGCTTTCCTGGTGGCTTTGAGCTTGTTGCTGACCCGAGTGAGAGGATGAGGGGAGTCCTGACTATTCTACGCCTCTGCCACGATGCTCAGGAATTGCGGGTGGTCGATCCAAAAGTCGAGGAATTGGAAGTTCTTATTAGATGGGTTGGATCTGTTTTTGATTTCCACCAGGATGGGGGCGTGGTCGGATTCGGTGGAGTTGAGGTGGGTCAGGGTGGAACTGATTCTCATACCGTGCCAACGTGCGTTGGTGAGGGCTCTGTCCAAACGGGAGTATTGACGGCGGTCGCCGTCCTGCATGTTACACCATGTGAATTCACTGCCTTTGAACTTAAGAGGGGTAAGGTGAGCATTGAAGATGAAGTTGTTGAAGTCTTGTATGGCTGACAGGGGCGTAGGGCGACCACCAATCTTCTTGTCTCTACTAGTGATGGCGTTGAAGTCCCCTATGCAGAGCCAGGGGGTGTTGGTGTTGAGGAGGTAGGTGTCGAGAAGGTTGTTCCAAAGGTGTTTCCGTTCTGCGATGACACAGCTACCGTGAACCGCAAAAAGGATGGCCCGTTCAGGAAGGGAGGGGTGAGAGACCCAGCAGGAGAGGGCTTGTTGGGTATCCTAGATGATATCGAGATTAACCTCCTTCGTCCCGAGAATCCAGATGTCGTGCCTGCCGGCAATAGCCGTAGGGAGGCCCAGAGCCAACTGGGTAGATTTGAGGCGTTTGGGGGGGATTTTGGGTTCGATGATGATGAATATGTCGATCTTGTGAATTTTACGAAGACTGGTAATTCTCCGTAAAGTTGGTTTATTGCCCAGACCTCGAACGTTCCAGGATAGGACGTTCAGCATTTAGGGATTGTGGGGGTGTTTTTTGTTCCGCCTTGCGGCGGATCTAGTTTGGATGGTGGCGGTCTTGTCGGGTCCTGATTTGCTCCGTTAAGAGTCAGCTGGGTTGACGTTCGATGTTGTGGACGGATTGTAGTTGTGGCACTCGTGCGAGCCGGGGGGAAGTCCGATTAGATTGCCAGCTGTGTCGACTGTTGTCTCCACCGGGGGGAAGGCAAGGGAGTCGTGCGCGCTCTCGGCCAGCAGTTGCTGGAGGGGGGCTCCTGCAGCTAGCACTTGGAGGCCTCTCCTCACTTGGTCAGGTCCAAGGATGGCTAGGACTTCTTCGACTGGGATCGTACTGGGGGATTGATGAGTGCCAATGCAATGGGGAGGGGCCAGGGGGGCGACCTCCTGACCAGAAAGGAGTTGACGTTGATCTGCGAATCCAGCTTCGGTGGCGTCTTCCACGCGTAAGAAGATGTGGGAGAAGGATGGTTGGTCGGGGGTGCTGGGGTCGTCTAGAGAGAAGCCAAGCTCCGGGTCCTCTGAATCGAGAATGGAGAATTGATTGGAGGTCTCTATGTGTTGGGGAATGAAGGAGATCAGGGCCCTGCTTGGCACTTTGCTGGAAGCTGGTTCTCCGTTACTGGGATCGAAACGAATGTGGGTGTTTGGAAGGGGGAGAATGGGCGACTTGGGGGGCTTTCCGACCGGTAGGTCGTAGTCTTTCCTGGATGGCTTCTTTTTAAGCTCCGGATGCAGACGGTGGCAGTTCTTAGGAAGGTGGCCCCTTAGGTGGCAGTGGTTGCAGAACAGAACGTGATTGTCGTAGAGGATTTGTTGGGTGTGGGTGTGATTGCCAAGCTCGATGTTGATGAAATTGGGTGGTTCGGAGGTGAGGTCTAGTTCGACACAGATTTTGGCGTAGTGGGCTTTGGTGAGGTTACTGGTCTCAGGAGCCGAAGCCACGTACGTCCCGAAGGAGTTGGCGATGCGCTTCAGCGCCGTAGGAACAAAGCAGATGAGGGGGAGATTGGGAAGGGTAACCCAAGCTGCAACCATGGCTGAGTCTTCTTTGGGGTTGAATTCTGGTGACCACTTGATAATCTTCATCTGGTGGGTGTCGATCTTGTAGGTTCCCTTGGACCACACGGTCCTGTGGTCGCGATCCGAGGAGAGGTGAAGGAGAATGTGTCTGGGATCGAGGGGGGCCACTCGGTAGTCGGACGAGAGATTCCATTTGGCGATCGCTTCCTGCACCCTAGGAAGTTTGGGGCACCCGGTAGAGAATTTAAGGATGAATGTGTGTGGGAAGGCCGATGACAGCGAAGATAGTTCCATGTCGGAAAAGGGAATGACGGGGGTTGAGAACTCTTACGAATATTCAATGTCTGGCAGTTGAACGTCTGGGAAGATAACGCCCTTCGAGGGAAGGAGGTCCGGACGAAGCATGGCGGCGTAGGAGGGTTGGTGCGGTCCTGAGGAAGCAAGACCCGGAGGGACGGAACGGGAGAGTGGGGGGTCGCTCAAGGGGGTGGAGAGGGCCGGGGTGGACCTCCCGGACGGAGCGACGGGAGGGGGGTATTCGGAGGCCGAGCCGCTGCAGGGGGTGGAGAGGGGAAGGAGGGGTGGGATGGCCGCCACAGGGGGGGAAATGCTGGACTCCCGCCGAAGGTGGACGGAGGCCTAGAGGGCGGGGAGCGGGAGAGGGCTCCGAGGGCTCGGGGTTGATGGGCGCCCCCCCCCAGGGGAGGAGAGCGGGCCACAGCGGGCAGGGGGGTTGGGGGAGTGGGAGGTGCTGGGGATGAGCTATGGGAGGCAGGCATGCCTGAGGAAGGGGACGGAGCCTGGGAGATCGGGGGAGCAGGCGCTGGAGCGCAATGGAAGAGAGGTGGGGAAGGGAAAGGGGATGGAAGGGGCAAGGAAGAACAGTTGGATTGCGCAAGGGGGAGGGTGCTCCCGCAGGGTGGGGTAGACAGGAGTTGCGCAGATGGTGCGCTAGGAGGCTGCTCCTGGTGGGGCCCATTAGGAGCACTGGTGGAATACGCAAAGGGTTGGGGGCCCCTTGCGGGAGAGGAGTAACCCCTCAATTGCGCGAGGGCGGACACTCCATCCGGCTGGAGAGGCGCAATAGGGGGTGCAGAAGACCAAGCTAGCTGGGACCCGCGAGGGACGCTGGATTGCGCAAGGGAGGGGGGCTCCAAGAAAAGCGCGGGAGAGGGTATCCAATCTGTCTGGGGCCCATGTGGGGGACTGGAAAGTACTTGGAAACGCTGGACCCCAAAGGGGGATGAAACTGGCACTTGCTCAAGGACCCACGTGGGGTGCTGGTCCTCAAAGGGGTGAGGAGCTGGCAATTGCGCATGGACTTGCGCAACATGGGAAGCAGCAGGCCACTCCATGTGGGGCCCGCGCAAGTCCCCAAAGGGGGAAGAAGCTGTCGATTGCGCATGGCCCTGCACAGCATAGGAGATCGCGGGCCACGCCATGTGGGGCCCTCGATGAGACTGGGGCAGGTAGCTGGGGACACGTGTAGGGGCAGCAGCGGGTTTTGAGGAGACTGCCTCGGAATGGACGCCATAGTTGGCGTGCCCGAGCTGCCCAGAGGCGGTAGGCCCTAGTCCTGAGCAGTAGGATACTGCTCCCGAGGGTGGAATGAGGGAGTTCGAAAGAAATGAGGGGGTGGGAACGAAGGGCTGCTCCGATGACAATCCGGCGATGGGGGCGCCGCTGGCCGGGACGGGAAAAGAGACGGAAAGCGAACCCAGAGGGGGGGAAAGCCCCGGCGAAGAGAGGATGGTACCCCTCGGTGGAGGAGCAGGAAGAACGGAGGGCGCACCTGGCTCCTCGGGGGGGGGAGGAAGCTGGTGGCGAGGGGGTAAACGGAGGGTGTGGAGGAGGAGGGCGAGCTTGGAGGGCTGCGGGAAGGAGCTGGATAAGTGCCAGAGCCTCGGGGGTCCAATGGAGCGCCATCGGGGGGGAGGAACGGGGTAGAACGACGAAGGTGGACGGAGAGGGCGAGGGGAAGGAGGGAGGTGGCCGGCCTAGGCCGGCCAATGGGGGGGAGCGCGTGAACAGGGGGAGCTGGGAAGGAGAACATGCTGCCTCTCCAAAAAAAAAAAAAAAAAAATTGGCAAAAAAAAAAAAAAAATTTGGCGCAAAAAATATCCTGGTATGCTTTCTAGGTGTTCTAAAATTTGGAACACTTTCTAGGTGTTCCAAAATTTGGCGCAAAAAATATCCTGGTATGCTTTTCTTAGGAACACCTTTCTAGTGTTCCAACATTGGAACTCTTTTTAGCCGTTCCAATAAGTAGGGAAAAAGTAATTTGTAAGGTTTTGTTGGAACTCTTTTTTGGAACGCTTTATTGGTGTTCCAATATTGGAACACCATAAAAGCGTTCCAATAAATATTTACTGGAACGCCTTTATTCCATTCCAAAAAATCTGGCAGCCCATAAATAGGCACGGAATATAGGTGTGCCTAAAATTATTTGGAACGAAATTTTAGTGTTCCAAAAGGACCTTTTTGGTGTAGTGAGGTTTAGTTTTATGGTATGGTTATATAGTATCATTTCTTTATAGGCTTTGGTATAGGAATGTGGTTAGACTGGAATGACTTGTTAGACAAAGTTGACCAGGAGTTTGACATAGCTTGACTAGGTAGTTAACCCAATAGCCTGAGTTAACCTAGTTTGACCTAGATAGTTGACCAGGTTTGACTTAGAGTTGACTTTGACCTAGATTGGCCTAGAAATCATGTAGATTGCATCATAAACATCATTTGTCTTATTTTTAAACACATTATAACCTGTACTACTCTATTTAGGATATTGTAACTCTGTTGCAGACATCTGATATTATACTACTCTTTTTAGAGTAGCAGACGAGTACATTCTCTGATAGTTCTCTTATTTACTTGTCAATTACTGTACTTCAGTTCTAGCTAGCTGTATGTGATTCTCTGTTACAAACACGTATTGTTATTACTGAATCCATGTATACGACACACATACTTACTCGTCTTACCTCTATTATTCGAATCACCATACGAATCACTATTCGAACCACCTATTCGTATCTTCATGTGCTGGTTGGACTTGTATTCGATTGATGTGTCGGATTTTGGATTCATTTGTATTAGATGGGCAGGGAAATACTTGATTAGACATGTGAACATTCTCACTTTTTGAACCACCCCCTGTGAATGATATTCGAACGATAGCCATCCCACACTTGGCCAGGTGTACGATGTGCCGAATTTACCCATAGCTGTTTACATGTCTATCTAAGTATTTTAAAACACACTTGGAGAATTTATTTGAATCATTGTTAGATCATCATATGACTCACTATTCGAATCAACTTATTTGCACCATTTTATTCGAATCACCTTATTAGAACAATGATTAGAATCACATTCGACTCATCTTGTATTAGACTCACATTGGAGATACACTTGTCTACATTTACTGTCTGGACTTATATCATATTACCCTGGTTCAGCTTGTTCTATTTTTTTTACAGTCTTTATTGCCCTGATTCTTCTCTTGTTTAGTTACTTACTTTTCTTGCACTATATCTGTCTTTCTTACCATCACCTAAATATATACTGTCATGTTCATCAATACAACTGTCTATAACTGCTTTATAGTTCTCTGTCATTTACTTGGGTTTTCTAGATGACATGTGCTCGTTCCTGTCCTGACTGGACCTGTTGAAATTTTACAGATGATTGCCCTGAGGATACTTGCCCTACTCTTTATGGACCTGACGAGGGATAGCTACCTTTGATCCCGACACTCAGGAGTGATCGGAAGACTAGCTAGTTGACTGTTTTAGTTTTCATGTTTTAGAACTTGAATTGTAATAACTTGAGATACGAGTTTGTATTTGAGTTTGTTTGAGATATTATTATTTAGTAGTTTATAAATTGTTGTTGTTAGTCTTTAGATATAAACTTCTGCGTTATGTTATCGTGCTTAGACTGTGATTGAGAATTCATTATATCTATACTTTCCTCCGTTCGGAGTTGAGATTGACAAGTACATTATATAATTGTGTGAGTTGTTGAATAGATAGTAACCTAGGACAGTGTTCTACCGTTGATACTGCGGCGTAGGCTAGACGTACCCACTTCTCGTGCCCCTACATAGGGTGCGGGTCGTGACACGTTTTTAGTGGTGGCCCATGCAGGTCGAGAGTCGCATTAGTGCGATATCGTGGTAGTACGGCGACTTAGTTGTACTGCTGCGAGCCTGTGATAGGATTGACAAATAGGCTTTAACGGAGAGGTACTCAATCACAGTTAGGAAAAATTCTACTTCAATTCATGCCATCTATACATCTTGCTGATTTGTCTTCCTTGAAAATTAACTGTCCTCCTTTGATTTATCGCTTCTATCTCAGTATTGATTCCTTGTTTGATCTGTCTCCAGGATGGTCGAGACTAGATCCCATCGCTCCGGACCGAGGGACACTGCTGAGAGGTCTGCCACCTCTCGTCTTGAGCAGCCAGCCCCCGATACCGTGACACCAGTTCAGCCAGCTGGTGTAGGTGTTTCAGCTGCCTTTGGAGGAGCCCTCCACCAGCAGCAGGGCCCAGATAGAGCTCGGTAATTCCGAAGATGTTCCAGCAGCAGCCGCCTTCAGGATCCGTTGACGCAGTTCAGCTGTTCACGTTCTTTCGGCAGTTCATGGAGGGCCAGCAGGCCCAGCAGTAGCATCAGACTGTGAAGATTAGTCGGGGCAATGATCGGGCCCTGACAGTGGTTGAGAGGGTAGTAGCCCAGCCTCCAGTAGTTTAGCAGCCGCATCAGCCGAAGGAGAAGGGCATCCAAGATTTTCAGAAGATACACCCGAGGGATTTTCGGGGTACAAAGGGCATCCTGTACGCCGATGAGTGGATAGAGCACATGGAGGAGATATTCAGATTGGCTGAGATCCCGATGAGACTCCAGATAGAGGCGGCAGCCAGCATGATGCAGGATCTGGCCCGTACATGGTACCAGACCGACCCGAGGGTTGGTACTACCGGGCATACTTGGGCAGCATTCAAGAAGCTGTTCAAGGAGAAGTTTTTCTCGGATGCAGCGCTAGGAGCCCTCGAGACCCAGTTCGAGGCCCTACGTCCAGGGGAACCAGTCTGTGGATGAGTATTCAGGAGAGTTCTGCCGGCTGGGCAAATTTGTAGAGGGGTTGACCGAGGCGACGAAGGCTTGGAGGTTCAGAAAAGGGCTGGTCAAGGAGGTGAAGTCCTATACCAAGAGTGCCCGCAATGCCACTTATGAGAAGATCTTGGTGGGTGCCTTAGTAGCAGAGGATGATCTTGAGCTGAGGCTCAAGAGGGGACGGGACGCTCACGGTACCAGCAGCAGCGGAGGCCAGGCCAAGAGGCCTCACGTACAGATTTAGCAGATGCAGGCACCGGTAAGAGTACAGCAGACACAGCATCAGCCTAGAGGGCAGGACCGCAAGGTGCAGCCTTTTGCTTACTGCAAGAGGGCAGGGCACATTTGGGAGACTTGTTATAGGAGACGGAAGGTTTGTCTGTTCTGTGGATCCGCTGCTCATCATGTCAGGGATTGCCCTACTGCACCCGTATATGACGGAGCACCGAGTCAGAGAGAGGGAGTTAGGCCACCTATAGCGCAGCACCATGCCCAGAGGGGTGGAACTTTTGCGATGGCAGTCGAGGAGATCGACGCTGTAGGTGATGGGTTAGAAGGTTCGTCTTTCTGTTCTTCTTTCCCACTTTCATGTGTGATTTCCCTTAATACCTGCCAGGATATTGGTTGTGATTGCTAGATAGAGTAGCTACCCTGTTCGAGACTGTGGAATCATGACCAGTAGGATTGTGTTGCTTCGACTATGATTGGTTGGGGGTTTAACCTAGGAAGGGTACGATCATCTTAATTTCGAGGACGAAATTTTTCTAAGGGGGGTAGACTTGTAATACCCAGTTTCTGGAATGAGGGTATTTTTGAAATTTTGTAATTAAAATTATTAATTATTGATATTTATTTCACATTATGATTTTTGGTAATTTTTAATAATTTTTAAACTATTTAAAGGCTGCTTTAAGTCATGACTTGTGATTTTGATGTGCTGCCAGTGAAACCCTAGAGACTGCATGACATAGAGCCTAACCATGTCATAAGGATGATTTAATTATCATTTTTAGCCTAAGGGTAATTTGGTCATTTTGGCTTATTTGAATTTTTAATTAATTTAATGAATTGGTGAATTCTAGTTTGACTTGTTGAGACCTAGTGGACTAGCCTAGAAACCTAACCCTAGCCATGGTAACCCTAGTCTAACTTGAGTTAACTCATTTGAGTCATTAGAGATTAGTTTTAAAATGAGGGGATTTGGTTTAGTGAATTTAAGTCATGGCTTATGATTTCATGACATAATCATAACTTAAGCCCATGGGCCAATTTAGGAAACCCTAACCCTAATTTTTGCAACTTATGACCAGCCATTAGGGCTCCCCTCCCTATAAATAATCTCCTCTTTGAGTTCTTGCCTCTTTTATTTTATTCCAACACTTGAAGAAAAAAAGGTATTCTCCCCTTCCAAAAATCCCCATAAATCCATTTTGATTCCTTTTTAATCCTAGTCTTTTGTATTAGGTTCTAATTTCTGAATGTTTAATATTTCTGGAGGTTGATCTCAGTTTTGGGCTCATTTGGAGAAGTTTGACTATCAAGAGGAACACCCCTCTTTGGAGTTTTATTGAGGATTTGACACCTATAGGTAACTCATTCAAAACCTATTGTAATTGATGTTATTATTGCATTTTAACCTAGATCTAGGTGTCCCCTAGCTAACCCTAGATTTCTGTAGGATTTCGTGTCCAATTCGTGTCCCATTTGGACACGTATCAGTCCCCTCATGAAGGTGTTTGATGAAATGCCCCAAAGGGCATTTCGATTTAATTTTAGGAAAGTTTTTGAATAGAAATTTAGGTTTTGTGTTTGCTTATGGGTTTTCAATGGACTGAACACGTATTGGTGTCGTGTCGTGTCGCCACGGACACGGGAACACACGGGTGCACCTCACGCGCGCGCACAGTTTCCTTACCCTGCTGCTCGGGGTTGACACAGGACACGACACGGCGACTCAGGCCCTGAAATTTGGTGGACACGGTGGCCTACTGACTGACACGACACATAAATTTTGAATTGATTTCATCGAAGGGTTTGGGAGAAATCCCACCCGCACGGATTTTTGCACAGACACGCACGTACGTGTAAACCCCACTGATACGCGTTGTTTTCTGTGGACACGACTCACGTGGACACGAGACAGACACGTGTACACGAACACCTGGACCTACCCTAGCTATAGACACGTGCACGAAGTGTCTAGTGTAGTGAGTCGTGTCCACGAGAGCTCGACACGGCTGCACGAGCCTGTCTGTGTACTGAATTTCCCTGATTTCTGATACTGAGTATTTCACACTTTTGACACATCGTGTCCTATTTATTGGACACGTATGGCTTCTTAGGGACATATGGGGTATGCCCACACCTCTGCACTCGAGATTGGGTTCTTGAATTTAACTGACGGATGAGAAATGGTTTTCGAATTTGAATGGGGATTAAAACTGTCATATTTTACTGATACTTGTTACAGATTTTGATTTCCGAAATTTAAATTGTGTTTTAACTATTGTAATGGTTAATTTGCCATGTTAAGTTAATTACATATGTATTAGATTTCTGATTGATAGGTTCCCAGTTAGCTAACTGGTTGAACTACTCTATTAGACACTGAGAATTCATTTCCTATGCATTTTCCTGAGAATTGATTGAACTTAACCCTGCATTTTCCTGAGATTCCCATATTCCTGTACATCCCTGCATTGCTCTATATACACACACACAGGAAATAACATTGACACTGTGATTTAAATTCCTGCACTTGGCCATGTCTGCAAACATCCTTTCTTCACTGCAATTCCATATACACATCACCTGTTAACATTTCCTGATACGAAAGGTATCAGACAGTAGGCATTCATTTAGATTTTTGGATTGGTTGAGAGTTAGGATATTGGGTTGTTGGGTTGATATGCATACACAGGTGACGATGTACTTAAACTGAATGTAGGTTCCAGAGATGTAAATGTCAGGTTGGAATGTTGAGAGGTTTAGCCATGGATGGCTTGGCCTGCTATTGTCAAGCACAGAGCTATAGGCATGGCAGCATTGCTTGCCTTGGATGGCTTAGCCTGGCCTTTCATTTCAGCTGCTGCATTAGCATTTGCAGTGGCATTGCAGTAGCTAGCACCAGTAGCAGCATTTCAATTTCAGGGCATCAGGCTATTGGCCTTTAGATATGAGTAGGAGTGTGGGATTCAAGGTGAGCATTCTATATTTATATGAGTTTGAGTGTGGTTTGGTGTGTCAGTTAATTAGTGTTGGGGACTGATGCGGTGAGGGTCTAAACAGTAAGCTCTTTGCTGTACAAGACATTAGTTGATTTGCATAGGACTTGTGAACATTAGGAAGGCTCTTGTGTGTGAGTATGTGTCTAGAGTGGGTAAAGAGGGTTGGTATATCAATGTGAGATGCTTAAGGAATTAGGCATGTGTCAAGTTGGTATAGTGGATTGTGTGAGTATTATCAAGTATAGTTAGAATGTTGGATATGTTGATAGATGAGGTAGGGTATAGAAATATAGGTTTGTATGTATGAATATATGAGTATGTATGATTGACTTTAACATATACACTAGAGTGTGGCCCTCCTTGTGGGAATGTATATATACATAATTCTGGGATGTGATGTGCAGGTAGACTTGGAGTGTGTATGGGAAAGAAAATCTGGAAACAAGGATTGAGAAGGGTTAGTTGAGAAGGGAGTATAAGTATTGAGAAGGGAGAGGAGTTATAGTATAGTGACACATAGATGGTATGTATATTGTGCTATATATATGTATATATGATATATGAATTGGTTTGATATGGTTTTGTTAAGCCATGAGTGCTTGTATAGGTATTGGTATAGGTTTAGTTTTATGGTATGGTTATATAGTGTCATTTCTTTATAGGCTTTGGTATAGGAATGTGGTTAGACTGGAATGGCTTGTTAGTGTCACGACCCGCACCCGTTTTTTTTTTTAAACGGATACTAGACGTGTCCAAGCCAGCCTACGCCGCAGTGTCGGCGGTAGTACGCTGTCACGGCCATGAAGATCATAATCACAAAGATGCTCATTCACATAATTAATTTAATTTACAATGATCACAAGTTTTACATTTGCAGAAAAATATAAACTTGTACAAATATTGAATGACTATAACTTGACTATCTAACTAATCTTCTAGGCTCGTCTGAAAGTACACCCGAACTCCCCAAGCTAAGTGAATCCACGGCTAACCTGAAAATGTTGGTTTCCAGTCAGGAATGGAACGAGCACAATCCACTGAATGCAATCTCAATAAAGAAAATGACTATAAAACAAAGGTTAGACATCAATCATGAGTTTTGAAAATAACAGTAAAGCCGTAAGAAGAATCAATAGTAATAAATAGACTCATATACTTTCTACCGTTAGAAGTACCTTTGATATGTGATCGGTCTCGGGACAATTATGCGACACGGTCTACATGGTCTAAAGTTACACGGTCTACAGTTACACGGTCTACAATTACACGGTCTACAGTTACACGGTCTACAGAAAATATTGCAATAAAGAAACATTGTCTACAGAATAATAATCACGAACTACACAGATTAAATACAATAAATAAATTACTGCCTACACGGTCTACTTTGCAATAAATAAACCACTGTCTACACTGTCTACTAACACGGTCTACACGGTCTACAAGAAATAAATGCAACACGGTCTATACGGTCTACACGGTCTAAGGTCAGATTACACATCGTTGGTACTTCTCATTCCCGACTCAACAATTTATAATAAAAATAATCACATAACTAATGACACCAACCAATGAAATATAGTGAAAATCAATATCGAAATGCAGACAATAAACTGTACTCGCATGTGGTCCTGTGCTGGTGAAACCGATGATCCAAACCACTCAATATGCCACTATAGTCAAAACTCGTACAACAGTCCCCAGAAGCTGAAATAAACAATACCGATGATCTCAGAATAGTCCAATTAGCTAGGATTGCCTGTCCTTACGTCCAATTCTGAACACAGGGGCAAAACGGTAATTTTGGACCAAAACAGTGTACGCCGTTGGACCCGCTTTGCACCGAAAAGTATGCCAGAGTCAACGGTCTCTAAAGACGTCAAACTATATGTCTACGGATCCAATTTTCCGATACGAACCCAACCGTATGTCCAGAGTTGGATTCCGGCGGGCCGTGCACAAAATCACCCGTTGAGTGGGACCGTGGGGCCCGCAAAACGACGTCGGATTCAACTGTCTCAGAATTGGACCAAACTTGGCATACAGGACCAGAAAAATGATACGGTCCTGTTGGCGTAAGTTTCGTCTCGATCTGACGAGCGTGCACAAAGTAATTGAGAAATTTGTACAGAGGCCGATACGGGGAATTTCGACGGATACGCATCAAATTCGTCGCGCACACGCGACCAATTTGAATTCCGTCAAAGCCCATACGACCACGAAACCGTTACGCAGCTTTCGATGCTTACGTTGCGCGACCACGTCGTCCGGTTTGGCGGGACGTACGTCGTGTGGAACAAATTTCTAGTTTTTAAAACAGGTTTTTTTGGAAAACTTTGGAATTCGATTTCTCGACGTATAGTCGATGATTTTCAAATCCGCAAAAAGGGTTGTGAAGTTCTATATGTTGTCTTCAAACACTGTTCAGAGGGTGTATCAAAATAGTCACTGGATTGATCAGGATTGATCCTCCAACATGGGTTCAAGGACTGGGTTTTCTGTCCTGTCTCGGTCTGTTTTTCGACGACTTCGTGTCGAAATATCGGGCAACCTAGGGCTTTTTAAATAGAACTGGTTGAAGGGATATCTAGCCCTATAGGTTGTCTTTCCAACGCATATACTGGCTTAGCAAAAGACGAAGTGTTGAGGGAGAGAACTTACGACGAAGTTGGGTCGTCCAGGGACGGTCGCTGGTGCGAACCATGCTCGCGCGTCCGTCCCGCGCGCGCCCACTGCTCGTTGGTCGGCCGGCCACTGCTGCGGAGGTACGCAACCCCAGGATGGGTCGCCAGTGTATCGCCGATGGAAGGAGAAAGGGTGGCGCGGCTTGTTGTTAGGGTTTCGTTTAGAAATTCCCTCGATTCAATCTTTCCTCATAAATATGCTTAACTGCATATATACCGAACCCGCTCGGGTTGGTTCAGTTTGGGGGGGGGCTCGGGTGTGAAGGTGCCCCCCCCTTCTCTGCTCTTGTTTACTGAGAGAGCTTTGTGGTAGGGCCCTGAGCTTTAAGCTCGGGTCGGGAAGCTTACTGCTTCAATTCTATACCATATATATTATATAGTATATAAAGCTACTGCTTCCCTCTCTATACTATATATATATTATATATATATATTCATCAATCCCCCTATATATCTACTTATATATTATTTGTCCATATATTTCTATATATACTTAAATAATACCCTCCAAACAATTTTAATTAAAAAAAACCCAATATATTCTATTATAGGGCCTATTAATAATAACTGAAAATATACATATATATATATATATTTATATATATCACGTTCATTTGACAAAGACAATATCACCAGGAATAATAATAAAATTATATAATACTAATCCTTGATAATAAATAATAATAATAACACCGAAATTCAATAAACCCACTAAGGCGAATCTACCTATATATACAGTCTAAAAATTCTAAAATGTGCAAGGGTCGATTATACCAAAGTCACTAAGTAACATTAATAATATTATATAATATTTAAATTACGAATACCTAGGAATATTTATTAACCCATTAAAACGAATTACACACTCGCATAACAAATTCCATCAATCCGACTGTCATTGGACGCATCGCACGACTACATGGACTTGGGCTTGCTTTGGGTCCAATCTGGACTATTTCGGTACAACCGGGTCTCTTTAAGCTCAATACTGTAAATAATAAATAAATAAATCTTCGGTAAGGGTTAAGTCGCAACTTGGCCTAGTTTTTCTAGTTAGGGCATCACTATGGCTCGGCCTTCCTTGGCATGGCTAATACACTAGTCAAGGCATGCCACTGCACTATCCGTGCCATGATTCCTAGTTACCTTGTACTCCCAATCTCAACTATGGCTAAAACCATCTACCGTAATAATAGACTAAATAATTTATAAAATCTAATAATCACCCTTTAAATAAAATAAATAAATAAATAAAATATTTCAAAATTTTCGGGAAGGGGAGCTACAAATCTACGCACCTTAAAAATAATTTCGTCCTCGAAATTTAAATTCATAATTGTTCCTTAAAATTCAAAGTCTATTTTTACCTTCAACTCCTCATATTTAACTCCTCAAAATATTCTATGTCTTTCTTTTGTCATTTATAACTCCACACACTTGAGGACTTCTACCTACCTTTGGTCACACTACTCCTCATAATATGGTCACTAAAATCCTCTCCTATCTATCAAACAATCCAAAATCTAACATGCAACAAATTTACACTGGTAGCTATGAAATATTGCTGAATTCAAATAAGCGTGACCGTACGTCACTCTGAAACAGGAAGGACATGAAGATAGGAAAAAAAAAATTCGAGAGAATTTATACATTTTCAAGAACGGTAGAGAGTACTCGATGATGCATATGGAAAGAAAGTCTATGAACATTGACTTATTTGCTAGAGGTCTTCTCTAGTCCGATCACTTGCTAAATCGAAGAACCCTTCGTTTCTTATAGGAGCTTGCCATCCGTGCAATTACATGGGTTTCGTTTTCGAAATTCACCTAAACAATGTTCCATAATAGAACGAATTTTGAGGTATCAAGATTGCGATCTTTCCCGTGGTTATTTAAACACACAAGCAAGGAATATAATGCAATGCGAGATCGTATCGCGACTTCCAGGTAGATGGAATAATGGTTACGAAGGACATCACATCTAAGAGGGGGAAACTACATAATAGGTATAGGGACCTATTTCAAATGGTTCGGCTTTTATAGTCAAAATATAGTGGTATGGGTTATTACTGGGTCATAATGGGTTCCCCAATTGGACATCCGTCGTCGGTTGGATGAACCCTGGCTTCAATCTATGTTGACTGGACAATATCCCAATGAATAAACTATTTCTACTAGGTTAGGGTAACATGGAATAACTTTCCACCCAAGTGGTTGAGCTAGTTGGGCAGTCGAATTGGTTAAATAGGTTCTGTAAGCCCTGCAAATGCGCCTTCCGTGACTTTTGTGTTTAAGTAGCACGAAAAGACACAATTGACTGGCATACTAATGACATGTGCGTGGTGGGCTTCGAGTAGCTCACAACCATACATTAGGCCGAAAGGTTTGAGTCGAGGTTGAGTCTTTAATTGTAGTCGGAAGGTTTACGGTATTATGGTAGGGGTTATCGCTAGTCCCCTTTTTACCTGAAAGTCGTACCATAAAAATAGGGTACAAGGGGACATGTTTGAGTGGGATATGATATACCTAGATGAAGGTGGACTCGTCTAGATCTTGCATATAAAATTTGTTGGAAGGTAACAAATGGTCTCGTGCTCCGAATATTAATGACACGGCTGGGGACACAAAATGAAAAGTGGGAGTCCAAGGGCACTAATCATCACCCCAGTGGAAAATCATTTTAGTCAATCAGAAATCTTCCTATACTCCCAAAATTTTTAGGAGACTTATAGTCTACCCACCTTAGGATCTAGGATATGATTAGGAATAAAGAGGTTAGAAAAAAGATTTCTAATGTCTGAATATTGTACCTCGACTCTTGTAAATGAAGAATAAGGCACGGCGTAATGGAATATGGTGGATGTAAGTTAAGTCAATGATCATTCCTCAATAAATGATAAACGAGGGTATATAATAACACATGGTCGATATAGAGGAACATACCCATCCATAGTGTACAAGAGTTAGCGACTGGGTAACCCGCTCCCAGGCATGTCCTATGAAGAGATTTCTAATAACTGAGTCGTGAATCTCTAGTTGTGTCAAACCTGCCAGACTAGTGTCATAAGGGTTCTAGTGGTATGGGCTGTAGTGATCGTGCGTTGTTGTTGACAATTGGTATATCTCAATTTGACAGGGTATTTAATCTATGGTATTAGCTAAACAAGTGACCGTGGTGTTCCAACACTAGTTAGGTCTTAATATCAAATTTTACATAACTAGAGTAATATTTATTGGAAACCAATCTCGGGATGAGTGTCCCTGTAAATGATTACTCTATTATCCCCTCCTCATCTCCTGCCTAACTGTGGGCTTCGGTCGAGAAAGGGTTGGTCCAAGGCTTAAGGGTTGCTAGTTAAGGCGAGCTTCCAGCAAATAATCAGAGACTCGCAACTATTGGTTTCCAAAGAATAGGTAGTCTTCCTAGGTTGTCATTACGACTAAGGGCAAAACCCTACTCATTCTTAAATTTAGATGGCTAGAAGGTCACAAAAGTAGTTTGAGGGTCGAGAGGAGAACGAGTAACTCAATCTCATGGCTGGCCGCTGGTAGTTACACTTGTGTATACAACTAATATAGCCATGTGGATACTCTGTATCTCTCCACCATCACGAGCTTTCGTCTTTCCAAATCGGGAAAAGACAAAAAAACACAATAAAGAGTTCAAGGGAGATGTCACTGAATACAATTTCGTGATTCAATGGCGAATGTATAATTTCGAGAGGAATTGTCAAATCAGTCGCGGATGAGATCCTAGAGATATCTACATCTCAATCCATGTAGGGTAATTAGAAGAAAAGCGAACCAAATGTATCATGGTTGATCAGACCGTAATACAATGATTCTGATTAGACAATATGTTAGCAGGCGTCCCCACCAAACACGTGTCTTGAATCAAGCCCGAGAACAGAGTGAGCTTGCAAAACTAGGCTGTAATTGCAGCGTTGGTCAAGATAGTAAAAGTACATGTACGCAAGATTTTTGAAAGGAGGCATTAGTAGTTCGAGTTCTGTGAGAATCAAACCTTACCTGGTATTCTTACTTATACAGCCATCCTACTATCTTCTATCCATAAGGCCTTGGTTGACTAATGGGTTATGGACTCCTGAATTCTATTTTCTAAGTAAGCCTATTAATGTCAGTCAATTTTCTCATCCATAGATCACGAGGATCATACGGAGTGCTAGGTCGGAAGACACGCTACCAAACTTACAAACTTCTACTACTATTGGCTTGGGATCTTATGGGACACACATGGCACGGTCCTATCCTCTATAGTATCTTAAACTTGTAATCACGTCTGAAATCATTTCACCGCGAATTATGCCTCGCCCATATAATCTGGCTGTGGCAAACTCTTGGTTCCGTGATCTGGAGGTGATATGCTAATAGGTACTCTACCTTATATTGACACAAGGGTATCTAAGCTCTAAAGAGGTTAACGGGTACACAGTTTTAGCAATGTTCCGTAGACTTATGGTTTTTTTCGGGATGGTTTCATTTCTATGGGTTGTGCTTCGCCAGTGCGCTGCTGGCTGCAGTGAACCCACCTTCCACTCTCAAACAATTGGCGACAGTGCGCTGCTGTCTAGGCATCACATTCATTTAATTACTCTAACTGTATTCCTAAGACTTCAAGGAGCTGCTAGAGTTTAAACTAATTGGCTATGATGGGAAGTGTAATCTCTGCCTATAAGTCTTAATCCTTAATGTAAAAGATTGACCGAGGAGGAAATAACCGACGACAAGGAAAATAGGAACATCCTAACATCTATTCCATATATATATATTTATCCAATGGTTGAGGGGAGGACTGCGAATCCAATCTGACTTGAGATTCGCATATGAATAACAGGGTCAGAAATTACAAACCAATTTCTTACAGCAAAATGAAATTTACAACTGAGCAATTCTAACTTAGGATATAAGATTTATCTCTAATGAAGCAAAGAAAATTAAACAGTTCATCAAGATCAAAGCCTTAATTCTAGGTAAGCCTAACTAATCAAACAAATAGTATATCCATATTGTATCACATTGTCATATCAAAAGTAACAGTGTACCTATAGGGATCTAGCAAGCTATCTAAATTGCATGGCTTATCTAATAACCTTAACTACCCAACGGTCAGTTTGAACAAGGGACTCCTAGTCCTAGTTATTCTCCTAAATTGTTTTAATCCTAATTGTGAATGAGCATTTCATGGGCGCAGGCTCGCAATAGTACAACTAACTTAAGTACTATCACGAGTTCGCGTGATTTGCGAAGACTGACCTGCATGGGCCACCACAAAAACTTGTCACGACCTGCACCCGTTTTTTTTTTTTTTTAAAACGGATACGAGACGTGTCCAAGCCAGCCAACGCCGCAGTGTCGGCGGTAGTACGTTGTCACGGCCATGAAGATCATAATCACAAAGATGCTCATTCACATAATTAATTTAATTTACAATGATCACAAGTTTTACATTTGCAGAAAAATATAAACTTGTACAAATATTGAATGACTATAACTTGACTATCTAACTAATCTTCTAGGCTCGTCTGCAAGTACACCCGAACTCCCCAAGCTAAGTGAATCCACGGCTAACCTAAAAATGTTGGTTTCCAGTCAGGAATGGAATGAGCACAATCCACTGAATGAAATCTCAATAAAGAAAATGACTATAAAACAAAGGTTAGACATCAATCATGAGTTTTGAAAATAACAGTAAAGCCGTAAGAAGAATCAATAGTAATAAATAGACTCATATACTTTCCACCGTTAGAAGTACCTTTGATATGTGATCGGTCTCGGGACAATTATGCGACACGGTCTACACGGTCTAAAGTTACACGGTCTACAGTTACACGGTCTACAATTATACGGTCTACAGTTACACGGTCTACAGAAAATATTGCAATAAAGAAACATTGTCTATAGAATAATAATCACGAACTACACAGATTAAATACAATAAATAAATCACTGCCTACACGGTCTACTTTGCAATAAATAAATCACTGTCTACACTGTCTACAAGAAATAAATGTAATACGGTCTATACGGTCTACAAGAAATAAATGCAACACGGTCTACACGGTCTAAGGTCAGATCACACATCGTTGGTACTTCTCATTCCCGACTCAACAATTTATAATAAAAATAATCACATAACTAATGAAACCAACCAATGAAATATAGTGAAAATCAATATCGAAATGCAGACAATAAACTGTACTCGCCTGTGGTCCTGTGCTGGTGAAACCGATGATCCAAACCACTCAATATGCCACTATAGTCAAAACCCGTACAACAGTCCCCAGAAGCTGAAATAAACAATACCGATGATCTCAGAATAGTCCAATTATCTAGGATTGCCTGTCCTTACGTCCAATTCTGAACACAGGGGCAAAACGGTAATTTTGGGCCAAAATGGTGTACGCCGTTGGACCCGCTTTGCACCGAAAAGCGTGCCAGAGTCAACGGTCTCTAAAGACGTCAAACTATATGTCTACGGATCCAATTTTCCGATACGAACCCAACCGTATGTCCAGAGTTGGATTCCGGCGGGCCGTGCACAAAATCACCCGTTGAGTGGGACCGTGGGGCCCGCAAAACGACGTCGGATTCAACTGTCTCAGAATTGGACCAAACTTGGCATACAGGACCAGAAAAATGATACGGTCCTGTTGGCGCAAGTTTCGTCTCGATCTGACGAGCGTGCACAAAGTAATTGAGAAATTTGCACAGAGGCCGACACGGGGAATTTCGACGGATACGCATCAAATTCGTCGCGCACATGCGACCAATTTGAATTCCGTCAAAGCCCACACGACCACGAAACCGTTACGCAGCTTTCGATGCTTACGGTGCGCGACCACTTCGTCCGGTTTGGCGGGACGTACGTCGTGTGGAACAAATTTCTAGTTTTTAAAACAGGTTTTTTTGGGAAACTTTGGAATTCGATTTCTCGACGTATAGTCGATGATTTTCAAATCTGCAAAAAGGGTTGTGAAGTTCTATATGTTGTCTTCAAACACTGTTCAGAGGGTGTATCAAAATAGTCACTGGATTGATCGGGATTGATCCTCCAACATGGGTTCAAGGACTGGGTTTTCTGTCCTGTCTCGGTCTGTTTTTCGACGACTTCGTGTCGAAATATCGGGCAACCTAGGGCTTTTTAAATAGAACTGGTTGAAGGGATATCTGGCCCTATAGGTTGTCTTTCTAACGCATATACTGGCTTAGCAAAAGACGAAGTGTTGAGGGAGAGAACTTACGACGAAGTTGGGTCGTCCAGGGACGGTCGCTGGTGCGAACCATGCTCGCGCGTCCGTCCCGCGCGCGCCCACTGCTCGCTAGTCGGTCGGCCACTGCTGCGGTGGTGCGCAACCCCAGGATGGGTCGCCAGTGTATCGCCCATGGAAGGAGAAAGGGTGGCGCGGCTTGTTGTTAGGGTTTCGTTTAGAAATTCCCTCGATTCAATCTTTCCTCATAAATATGCTTAACTGTATATATACCGAACCCGCTCGGGTTGGTTCAGTTTGGGGGGGGCTCGGGTGTGAAGGTGCCCCCCCTTCTCTGCTCTTGTTTACTGAGAGAGCTTTGTGGTGGGGCCCTGATCTTTAAGCTCGGGTCGGGAAGCTTACTGCTTCAATTCTATACCATATATATTATATAGTATATAAAGCTACTGCTTCCCTCTCTATACTATATATATATTTTATATATATTCATCAATCCCCCTATATATCTACTTATATATTATTTGTCCATATATTTCTATATATACTTATATAATACCCTCCAAACAATTTTAATTAAAAAAAATCCAATATATTCTATTATAGGGCCTATTAATAATAACTGAAAATATACATATATATATATTTATATATATCACGTTCATTTGACAAAGACAATATCACCAGGAATAATAATAAAATTATATAATACTAATCCTTGATAATAAATAATAATAATAACACCGAAATTCAATAAACCCACTAAGGCGAATCTACCTATATATACAGTCTAAAAATTCCAAAATGTGCAAGGGTCGATTATACCAAAGTCACTAAGTAACATTAATAATATTATATAATATTTAAATTACGAATACCTAGGAAAATTTATTAACCCATTAAAACGAATTACACACTCTCATAACAAATTCCATCAATCCGACTGTCATTGGACGCATCGCACGACTACATGGACTTGGGCTTACTTTGGGTCCAATCTGGACTATTTCGGTACAACCGGGTCTCTTTAAGCTCAATACTGTAAATAATAAATAAATAAATCTTCGGTAAGGGTTAAGTCGCAACTTGGCCTGGTTTTTCTAGTTAGGGCATCACTATGGCTCGGCCTTCCTTGGCATGGCTAATACACTAGTCAAGGCATGCCACTGCACTATCCGTGCCATGATTCCTAGTTACCTTGTACTCCCAATCTCAACTATGGCTAAAACCATCTACCGTAATAATAGACTAAATAATTTATAAAATCTAATAATCACCCTTTAAATAAAATAAATAAATAAAATATTTCAAAATTTTTGGGAAGGGGAGCTACAGTTAGACAAAGTTGACCAGGAGTTTGACCTAGCTTGACTAGGTAGTTGACCCAATAGCCTAGAGTTGACCTAGTTTGACCTAGACAGTTGACCAGGTTTGACTTAGAGTTGACTTTGACCTAGATTGGCCAAGAAATCATGTAGATTGTATCATAAACATCATTTGTCTTATTTTTAAACACATTATAACCTGTACTGCTCTATTTAGGATATTGTGACTCTGTTGCAGACATCTGATATTACACTACTCTTTTCAGAGTAGCAGGCGAGTACATTCTCTGATAGTTCTCTCATTTAATTGTCAATTACTGTACTTCAGTTCTAGTTAGCTGTATGTGATTCTCTGTTACAAACAGGTATTGTTATTACTGAATCCATGTATACGACACACATACTTACTCGTCTTACCTCTATTATTCGAATCACCATACGAATCACTATTCGAACCACCTATTCGTATCTTCATGTGCTGGTTGGACTTGTATTCGATTGATGTCTCGGATTTTAGATTCATTTGTATTAGATGGGCAGGGAAATACTTGATTAGATATGTGAACATTCCTACTATTCGAACCACCCCCTGTGAATGATATTCGAACGATAGCCATCCCACACTTGGCCAGGTGTGCGATGTGCCGGATTTATCCATAGTCGTTTACATGTCTATCTAAGTATTTTAAAACACACTTGGAGAATTTATTCGAATCATTGTTAGATCATCATATGACTCACTATTCGAATCACCTTATTCGTACAAACTTATTCGAATCACCTTATTAGAACAATGATTAGAATCACATTCGACTCATCTTGTATTAGACTCACATTGGAGATACACTTGTCTACATTTACTGTTTGGACTTATATCATATTACCCTGGTTCAGCTAGTTCCATTTTTTTACAGTCTTTATTATCCTGATTCTTCTCTTGTTTAGTTACTTACTTTCCTTGCACTTTATCTGTCTTTCTTACCATCACCTAAATATAAACTGCCATGTTCATCAATACAACTATCTATAACTGCTTTATAGTTCTCTGTCATTTACTTGGATTTTCTAGATGAGATGTGCTCGTTCCTGTCCTGACTGGACCTGTTAAAATTTTACAGATGATTGCCCTGAGGATACTTGCCCTACTCTTTATGGACCTGACGAGGGATAGCTACCTTTGATCCCGACACTCAGGAGTGATCGGGAGACTAGCTAGTAGACTGTTTTAGTTTTCATGTTTTAGAACTTGAATTGTAATAAATTGAGATACGAGTTTGTATTTGAGTTTGTTTGAGATATTATTATTTAGTAGTTTATAAATTGTTGTTGTTAGTGTTTAGATATAAACTTCTGTGTTATCTTATCGTGCTTAGACTGTGATTGAGATTTCATTATATCTATACTTGTCCTCCGTTCGGAGTTGAGATTGATAGGTACATTATATAATTGCGTGAGTTGTTGAATAGATAGTAACCTAGGACAGCGTTCTACCGTCGACACTGCGGCGTAGGCTGGACGTACCCACTTCTCGTGCCCCAACACAGGGTGCGGGTCGTAACACCACCAGCAACCACTCCGGCCTCAGCAACTGTAGCTGGCACCATCCCAAAAGCCTCTATATCGTCTCCCGGCACCTCAACCGATGTATTACGTGTTGCAGAAGACATCTCGCTAGTAGATCCACACCCAGGAAATTCTTTTTCATAAAAAGTAACATCATGGGACACAAAAAATTCATCAGTCTCCAAATCATACAGTTTCCATCCCTTTTTATCAAGTGGATACCCAACAAAGTTACATTTTCTGCTCCTGCTAGCAAATTTATCATGTCGGGATTTCAAATCATACGCATAGCACAGACAACCAAAAATACGTAGATGATCATACGAAGGAGCCGAACCATATAAACTTCATAAGGAGACTTAAAATGCAAGACACTAGAAGGGGTTCTATTTATCAAATAATATGCACCCAGAACACATTCCCCCCAAAAATCCACGGAAAGAGAACCCTGAAATCTCAATGTGTCACGACCCGCACCCGCTTTTCGGACGCGAGAGCGTGAGCAAGCCAGCTACGCATCAAGCAGATTCCAGCCCGACTCGAATACGTAAATGCTGTCAAGGCTATGGTATACTGCCAAATCATGGCAAACAAATCTATATCTCAATCCACAATAAGAGTATAAAACATGAATGAACACTATGGGTCGTGGTCTGCAGCCCACTAGCATATATGTCCAATAAGACTCTAATGAAAAATAATAAGAGTCTAAACTGAATCAAAAAACAAGATATCTCATGATAATGAAGAAAAGCACGAGCGGATAATAAACACAATAATGATACCTGAATCCTGTAAGCGTATCATCACGTCTGCCATCCAGAGCTGCTAGCTAACTCCACGCAATAACTAACCTGAAGAGATCATCAGGTCCACAGGGGACATAGCAAGATACATAAAAACATGTTTATCTAGCAGTTTATTATGCAATAAAGAAAATACATAAAATAATAGGAAAAGACCAATCAGCACGAAAATACGACTATACACGACTGGAAGAACCACTATGCCTAACGAACTGCTGGAGAAGAACAAGAGAACACGATATCAAGATGTCAATGGATAACCAATCGAATACTCAAACCCTCGCCCCTAGTGTGGACTCACAGGTTTGAACAACTACTAGCCCTCGCCCCTAGTGTAGACTCGCAGGCTAGCATCACCCTCGTCCCTAGTGTGGACTCGCAGGTGTGAACCATATACTACTAACCCTCGTCCCTGGTGTGGACTCACAGGCTAGCATGACCCTCGTCCCTAGTGTGGACTCGCAGGTGTGGACAAATAACTACTAACCCTCGTCCCTAATGTGGACTCGCAGGTTAGCTTAACTACTAACCCTCGCCCCTGATGTGGATTCGCAGGTTAGCTTAACTACTAACCCTCGTCCATGATGTGGACTCGCAGGTTAGCTTCCAGATTTCAAGACAAGGAGGTAAAGCAGTTCTGATATGACTTATTCATCCTATGACACGATGCAACTCAGTCCAAGTACAAGTGATGACACGACACGACCCAATCATGATACACGAAAAAACAATCCAATATGAACTACAAAGCTAAATATAAACAAGGCTATATATATACTAGCAGACATGATATACAAATCACATATAAATAATCAACTAGTAAAACTGTATAATAATATAAATATGCATGTAAATAAATTGTAGAGGGAGGCAAGGTATCTTGCCTGGAGGTTGCACGCAGATCCAACAAAAATACAGTCAACTGCCAAGCCATAAAGTCCAAGTCCTCACAACTGTCTCCGAAAGCTGAAACAGACATTGCCAACATTCTCAGAATAGTCAAATTAGCTAGGATTTCTTGTCCTTAAGTCTAATTCTGGACACAGGGGCAAAACGGTAATTTCGAGCAAAAACGATGTCCGCCATTGGACCCGCTTTGCACCGAAAAGCGTGCCAGAGTCAATGGTCTCTAAAATCATCAAACTATATGTCTACGGATCCGGTTTGACGATACGAACCCAACGGTATGTCCAATTTTTGATTCCGGTGGACCGTACACAAAATCGTCCGTTGAATCGGACCGTGGGGCCCGCGAAACGGCGATCCAATCAACTATCTCAGAATCGGACCAAACTTGGCATACATGACCAGAAAAACGACACGGTCCTGTTGGCGCAAGTTTCGTCTCGATCTGACGAGCATGCACGAAGTAATTGGGAAACTTGCACAGAGGCCGATACGGTGAATTTTGACGGATACGCATCAAATTTTTCGCTCACACGTGACCAATTTGAATTTCGTCAAAGCCCACACGACCACGAAGCCGTTACTCACCTTTTGATGCTTTCGGTTTGCGACCACGTCGCCCGGATTGGCGGGACGCACGTCGTATCGAAGGGTTTTCTAAGTTTTCGAATACAGTTTTCACAATTTTTTCCGATTTTCATCCTGATTTAACTTACTGTATAAACCACTAGAATTAAAACTAATAATTGGGTTTTAATCCCTGTTAGTTTGTCTACAATACTGTTCAGATAGATTTTCGAAACTGTTGGTGGACCGGCGAAGAATCGCCTTCCAAAACCGACGTTGGGACTGGGTTTTGCATTGTTTTCAAACATGTTTTTTGTCGACTTAGAGTCGACTTAAAGCATTTAATTTCGATCTACTTGAAGAAAAATAATCTTGTATAAGTTGGGGACATACCCGAGAAAGCGGCTCGCGAAACGATCGAATGATCGTTGCGAACCGTCACTGTGAAGTCGCTTCCAACATTGCCGCGAACTGCTGTTGCGGCCGTTGTTCTGTCACGCGCGTGCAGTTCCTCCGCCGACTCCGACCGCGCGCGGCGGCGCTGCGGTCGCCCAGGTGCGCACGGGAGGTAGCAGGTGGCGGCGTTGGAGGGTCGTTAGGGTTTTGGGCGAACTCCCCTTCTTCTCTCCGTCTCAATCTCTACATATATAGGTGTGTCTTCCCTCGGGTTCGGCTGTGAACGGTGGGTTGTTAACTTGCTGTGGGCCGGGGTGTCACGCCCCAGAACCAGAATACTGGAGAGCGGGGGCAGACATAGCCAGCTACGTATATTGAAATGGAAACCACCTCGATATACGGTCACGGCTGTCTAGATATGAGGGTTTACTACAAGCCAACAGTCTTTTAAGGTCAAGCCTATTGTCTCAATCTCAAGCAAGTAAGTAAAGTCGCAAGATGTATGATCATTAAATATACAATAAAAGGCGTCCCAAATATTACATATCAGCTGATCATGAAGCTAGTCGTACAAAATACGAGGACTAACATGAGTTTAAGTCATACATGATCAACCATAGGATTTGTTAATCATGTTTACAGCCCGTAGGCAGACAGTAAGTAAATGTGCATCGAGCTAACAGGTGCTCGTCGGCTAAACGCCTCAAAAGAATAATTTTTACAATAGAGTAAGCGAAACAAAATAGAAAACCCACTCTTGGCCCGGGTTCCGTCTAGTTGTCACCATTGGGCTGGAAGCTTGGTAGATCCTCGGGAGCTGCTCCGAAATCTGGCCACACAAAACCAGCTGGGTCAACCCCAGAAAGAGCAAGTGCCACAAGGGAGCCACGAAATAAGAACAAAAGCCAGCATCAACACAAGAATATCTTATATTAAAACTAGAATTATGAAAACATGTCAGGATGATATACGACGAGATAACCATGGAACTATTCCGATAGCCAGGTTACAACCCGTAAACCAAACAAGGACCGGGGTTGTAACCCTTCATCTGAACAGAGCTTAGTTTTCCACCATTTATCGGCAAGATAATAATGTAAGCAATCAAGACAGAAAACAATCTGGTACTGAATCAAGACATGCCCGGACTGGTTATACTTTATTCAATCAATCACGGCCAAGCAGATACTACGGCTTACTACTTTAACTAACTAGGGTTATCACAGGCCTAATTACTAACAAGATGCAGTGAGATTGTTCCACAGCCACAAGCCCTACTCGACGGCAGGCTACAGATCCCAAGAGCGCCCAGGTAACGGGATTGCCTGTAGCTGTGTCATCTCTTCATGACTACTGTATTATTCTAGTTATTAACCTTAATCTATTTTAGTAGGTACTCCTGACCGTGGTACTCAGGAGTTCCATCCTAGACATGATGCAAGACTGGACAAGTAGATTAACAAGCAAGCAAGAAAGAACCACCCACGGTGTCAAAACATGTCAAGTTAGGTTATCAAGTTATGTCAAGTCAGGAGTGCGCCACCACGGGCCACTATCAAGTCATGTTGGTCATGTCAGGAGTGCACCACTACGGGTCACTGTCGTGTTATGCTAGTTCCTTGCCATACCAAGTCATGTACAATGGTCATTCCAAACATAACAAGTAAAATCAAGTTCCTGACAAAAAGGCGTAAGGATATAAAATGGGCGTAAAATATCTAATAAAATATCAAAATACGGGGTTATAGAAGAGCCAAGCTTAAAGAAATAAAACCAAAACTCCAAGAGTCAGTGGGCTAAGCAAGGGGTCAAGGGGCAGCATACGTGCAAAAGCACGCACGCAAGACTCACTCAAGTCTGCGTACCAAGGCACCCTCAAGTGAGCAGTGTACGTGAGAAGTCACGCACACTCAAGGGGCAGCGTATGTGAAAAGTCACGCACGCTACAGAGAGCAGTGTATGAAAGTCACGCATGCTCAAGGGAGCAGTGTGTGAAAGTCACGCACGCTCAAGGGAGCAGTGTGTGAAAGTCACGCACGCTACAGGGAGCAGTGTACGTGAAAGTCACGCACGCTCAAGGAAGCAGCATACGTGAAAGTCACGCACGCTCAAGGAAGCAGCATACGTGAAAGTCACGCACACTCAAGGAAGCAGCATACGTGAAAGTCACGCACGCTACAGGGAGCAGTGCATGAAAAGTCACGCACGCTCACGGAGGCACGCTTCCAACAGGAAGCGTACTCAAGCCTGCGTACGCAGCGCTAAAGAGCGCGCGTAGCTCAGTGTGCGTAAGCTAAACAACTATGCACATTGCTCACTGTCTTCTCCAAACAGCAAGAACACATGGCTGAAACCAAAACTTCAAAAGTTCATAACTTGGCCATCCGAACTCCAAATCCGGATTTCCAAGGCTCCAACTGGAGTGAAACTGAAAACTCTTCCACATGGAAACATCAGAACTCAAAGAAAACCAACCAAAATAGATCAAAACATGTAAAATCCGAAAATAGCAATAACTTAGATCTACATCAACAGAGACTCCAAATCATAAAAACCCAAGAACTAATGTTGATCTTCATGTCCTAAACTAGTAAATGGACAAAGAAAAAAGGGTCCTCATGTAGTGGCAAGATGCACTTGCCTAGGGTTGGGAGAGTTGTGTAGAGGAAGAAGAAGAAGAAGAAGAAAATAAATGGTGGTTATGAGGAGAGAGAGTGGTAGGTGGGGATATAAATAGGGGAGTTGTGGTGGGTTGAGGGTGTAGCATAGGGCTAGGGTGATCCAATGCACAAAACCGAACCAAATCGAACCAACCCAATTAAAACCGAGCCATGAGAAAAACCCAAAATACAAGAAATACCAAAATTCCACAAGCTGAGAAAAAAAAATACATGCAAAAATCCAGATACGAGTATAAATACGAAATACGAGAAATACGGGAAATGAGGGTGACAACTCTACCCACCTTAAAAGAATTCCGTCCTCGGAATTTAATCAAGGAGCTAGAGATTGTCACGACAAGCTACACTAAGCAGAGGCAAGTTACACTAAGCAGTTCAATCATACAATCATACAATGCAAGCAAGGAAGGGAAAATGTAAGGCATAAGAAAGACATTATACCTCACGAGTCAAACAGGTAGGGATATCGCGATCGGATATCGTCCTCACGCTCCCACGTTGACTCACCTAGAGAGTGATGACCCCAAGCAACACGGACTAATTTAATAGTCTTGTTCTTGAGTGTCTTCTCCCTCCGGTCCAATATAGACACGGGCCTCTCCTCATACGAAAGGTTGGTACCAACAACCAATTCCGAATGGTCTAGGATGTGGCTCGGGTTCGGAATATACCGTCGTAATTGGGACACATGGAATACATCATGCACCTCACTTAGCGACGACAGAAGAGCGAGACGATAGGATACATCTCCTACTCGCTCTAGAATATCGAACGGCCCTATATACCTAGGACTAAGCTTTCCCCGTACGCCGAAGCGAATGACACCGCGGTTAGGCGAGGTCCTAAGGAATACATGGTCGCAGACAGCAAATTCTAAGGGACGGCGATGAGCATCGGCCCAATGGCGCTGGCGATCCTGGGCAACTCGGAGGTGATCTCTGACCTTCCTGACCACTTCAACCGTCTGGGAAATCAACTCGGGTCCGAGCATCTGCCTCTCCCCGACATCGTCCCATGCTAGCGGGGATCTACACTTTCTGCCATAGAGAGCCTCGAAGGGTGCCATCTGGATACTGGCCTGATAACTGTTGTTGTACGAAAATTCCACCAGGTGCAGATGATTCTCCCATGAACCACCGAAGTCAAGGGTGCAAGATCTCAACATATCTTCAAGGGTCTGGATTGTGCGCTCTGACTGACCATCCGTCTGCGGGTGATAAGCTGAGCTGAATTGAAGGCGAGTCCCCAAACTCTTCTGCAAGCTGCGCCAGAAGTGTGATATGAATCTTGAATCCCTGTCCGAGGTGATGCTGACTGGCACACCGTGAAGCCTGACGATCTGCCTGAGATACATCTCTGCTAACTGCGCTGTCGACTGTCCAACTCTGAATGGGAGAAAGTGTGCCACCTTGGTAAGTCTGTCCACAATTACCCAAATAGCATCTCTGCCGGCCGGAGACTTGGGCAATCCGGTCACGAAATCCATGGTTATATGTTCCCATTTCCATTCGGGGATCGATAAGGGTTGAAGAAGTCCAGCGGGCCTCTCATGTTCAGCTTTAACCTGTTGGCAAACCAAACACCGAGAGACAAACCGGGCTATCTCCCTCTTCATGCCATTCCACCAGAAATGCTGACGAATATCACGGTACATCTTCGTACCACCCGGATGAATAGAATACTGCAAACTGTGGGCTTCTGCCATGACTTCCTGTCTGATATCTCCACTAGGTACACAAAGACGAGTACCGTGCTGAAGTGTACCGTCTTCATGGATACATAACTCTGGCCTTCTTTCTACTTCATACTCTGCTCTGAGTCGCTGGATCTTGGAATCTGTGGACTGCGCCACCCAGATTCTCTCAACTATGCTAGACTGAACCTGTAGACTGGCCATCAATGCCACGCTGGTTGGAAGAACCACTTCAATGCCCATCTTCTGAAGATCTGCCAATAATTCTGGTTGCGCCGTCAGAAGATAAACTTCGGCTCTCCTGCTCAATGCATCTGCTACAACGTTGGCCTTCCCGGGATGATACTGTAAATCCACATCATAGTCCACTAGTAGCTCGAGCCATCTTATGCCGCATATTAAGGTCCTTCTGGGTGAAAACATACTTCAGGCTCTTATGATCAGTAAAGATCTCCACTCTATCTCCGTACAAGTAGTGTCTCCACAACTTCAAAGCAAACACTACCGCTGCCAATTCCAAAATGTGGGTCGGGTAATTCTTCTCATGATCACGTAGTTGACGTGACACATAAGATATTACCTTCCCATGCTGCATCAAGACACACCCCAATCCTCTGCCTGAAGCATCGTAATAAACTGTGAATCCTCCGGTCCCATCTGGAAGGGTGAAAATGGAAGCCGTTATCAAACCTCGCTTTAACTTCTCAAATGATTCCTGACACACTGTTGTCCAAACAAACGGCACATCCTTACGGGTCAACTGGGTCATCGGTGCTGAAATCCTTACAAAATCTGAAACAAACCGCCGGTAGTAGCCGGCCAATCCAAGGAAGCTGCGAACCTCTGCCACTGAGCTGGGTACCGGCCATGACTCGATAGCCACAATCTTCTGAGGATCCACTTCCACTCCTCCTCGGGTAATAATGTGACCCAAGTACGAAATACGATCGAGCCAGAACTCGCATTTATTGAACTTGGCGTACAACTGATGCTCCCTAAGCGTTTGAAGGACGACTCTGAGATGCTGCTCATGCTCTGCTTCACTCTTACTGTAGACCAGGATGTCATCTAGGAACACGATAACAAATTGGTCCAAGTAAGGCATGAAAATGCGATTCATGAGGTCCATGAATACGGCTGGCGCATTGGTCGCTCCAAAAGGCATAACAAGGAACTTCCAATGCCCATACCTCGATCTGAATGCTGTCTTCGGGATGTCCTGCTCTCTGACTCTGATCTGGTGGTATCCTGACCGCAAGTCGATCTTCGAGAACACTGAAGCCCCTCTGAGCTGATCAAACAAGTCATCTATCCTCGGAAGAGGGTATCTGTTCTTGATTGTCACCGAATTCAAGGTACGATTATCAACACATAGCCTGGACGTACCATCCTTCTTTTTCACAAGAAGCATCGGGGCTCTCCAAGGCGATCCACTTGCACGGATGAATCCCTTGGTCCGCAGTTCTTCAATCATCTTGTATAAAATCTCCAACTCTGAAGGCGCCATCCTGTAGACTCGCTCTGATACTGGTGCTGTCCCGGGAATCAAGTCTATAGTGAACTCAATCTCCCGTTCCGGCGGCATCCCTGGAAGCTTCTCTGGAAAGACATATGGAAACTCTTCAACTATCCGGGGTAACTGTACTGCTGCTACTGTCATCCGCAATGCTGGGGAAGATGGCTCTACTGCGCCTCTGGAAAACAAAACTCTGGCTCGCCGGGGATACTAAAGACAACTCTGCCAATATGGCAGTCTATCCTAGCATACTGGTTCCTCAACCAATCCATGCCTAGGACTACATCATAGTCTGCCATAGGAAACTCTATGAATCTAGCGGGGAACTCCCTACCGCTAACTACGATCCGACACGAGGAAAACACTCGATCTACTCCCACAAGGCCATTACCAGTAAGTATATTGAGCCTCACTGATAATGACTCGGGCTCCAATCCTATCCGTGTCGCGAATCGTGCAGACATGAATGAATACGATGCACCAGAATCAAACAATACCGAAGCTGGAAAGGAGTTGACGAGAATAGTACCTGCCACAACCTCACCTGGTGCAACTTCTTCTTCCATAGCCATCATCATGGCCTGACCTTGTCCTCTGGCTGCTGGTCCCCTCTGTTGGAAACCTCTCTGCCTATTCTGGGTCTGAGCTTGAGCTTGTGCATACTGCTGGGGGTGTTGTTGTTGGAATGCCTGAGACTGAGGCGGCAAGGGCCTCGAAGACTGATACTGCTGCTGCTGAACTGGTACTGGGGCCGGTCCTCTCACCGAAGAACTAGAAGGGTTGGATGCTGATGAACCACCCCTATTCGGGCAAGCCCTTATCCTATGATCTGCTGCTCCACAAGCCAGACATAATTCCTGTGCCCTGCGACAATCTGCCACCACATGCCCTGGCTTCTCGCAATGAGAACATCCCATAGCGGAAGTCTGCTTCTGCTTCTGCTGCTGCGGGTACGTCGGGGTCGAATGCTGAACCGACGTTACAGAGGCCGCCCGCCTCGGAGTTCCAATGGTCAATCCCCTAGCTGCCGGGGCTGGAGCTGATGATTGGTGCATCTGACTGTGGGACCGCTTCCTACTTTCGGTCCTATCCACGATCCTCTGGAAGGTATACTTATGCCTCCTAGCTGCTCTCAAGACAGCATCGAACGTCTGGTACTCGAACTGCTCAACCGCCAACAAGATCTCCAAATGCAGCCCCTGCTGGAATCGCTGGGCCCTATCAAACTCGGTCGCCACCAAGGTGGGGGCAAACCTACTGAGCCTAGAAAACTCCGATGCATAACTGTCGACTGATTTGCCTCCTTGCTTCAAGTTGGTAAATCTGGTCTGCAGGTCGTACCGAGCCACAGCATCGAAATACTTCGTCTGGAATCTCTCTCTAAATACTGCCCAAGCAATGGGTGCCACTAATCCCATGGCCTGCGCTGCCCACCAACTGCGAGCCAGGTCCAACAACTGCAGGCGTACCACCGCCACCTTCTCATTCTCGGGTGTTCTAGCTGCTTCCAGAACCACCTCGGTATCCTGAAGCCATGCATCCACGGCAATCGCATCCTCGGTGCCGTCGAAGAAAGAAGGGTTCAAGCGCTTGAAGCTGTTCGCCGCCTGGTTCCCTGGATGACCGCCTCGGGTCAAAGCATCTTGAACTGTCTGGTGCAAGGCGTCGCTTCGACGATCCTGGGAAGCTATCAAGGTTCTGATGAGGCCTACTAAGGTACCATCATCAGGCTCTGCGGGCTGGACGGGCCGAACTGGTGACTCTCCTCTAGTAGGCACAACTCTGGAGGCTACCCCGGAATGCTGGGCTTGATCTCCGGGTTGCTTCTGGTCCACGGGACGTGCTCCACCTCGCTGATCGATAGGACCAGGTACAGTGCCGCTGAAGAAGACGACACAGGGAACAATAAGGAAAGGACCAGGACAGATCAATGATATAAGCAGATCAGGGCAAGAATCCAGGGATTCAGAAGATACGAACAGAGATCAAGGACGAGTACTAATTGAGACATCTATCTGGTAAACCCTCATAATTCTTGATTGACAAGACCTGCATGGACCACCACTTAAACCATGTCACGCCCCAGAACCAGAATACTGGAGAGCGGGGGCAGACATAGCCAGCTACGTATATTGAAATGGAAACCACCTCGATATACGGTCACGGCTGTCTAGATATGAGGGTTTACTACAAGCCAACAGTCTCTTAAGGTCAAGCCTATTGTCTCGATCTCAAGCAAGTAAGTAAAGTCGCAAGATGTATGATCATTAAATATACAATAAAAGGCGTCCCAAATATTACATATCAGCTGATCATGAAGCTAGTCGTACAAAATACGAGGACTAGTAAGAGTTTAAGTCATACATGATCAACCCTAGGATTTGTTAATCATGTTTACAGCCCGTAGGCAGACAGTAAGTAAAAGTGCATCGAGCTAACAAGTGCTCGTCGGCTAAACGCCTCAAAAGAATAATTTTTACAATAGAGTAAGCGAAACAAAATAGAAAACCCACTCTTGGCCCGGGTTCCGTCTAGTTGTCACCATTGGGCTGGAAGCTTGGAAGATCCTCGGGAGCTGCTCCGAAATCTGGCCACACAAAACCAGCTGGGTCAACCCCAGAAAGAGCAAGTGCCACAAGGGGGCCACGAAATAAGAACAAAAGCCAGCATCAACACAAGAAGATCTAATATTAAAACTAGAATTATGAAAACATGTCAGGATGATATACGACGAGATAACCATGGAACTATTCCGATAGCCAGGTTACAACCCGTAAACCAAACAAGGACCGGGGTTGTAACCCTTCATCTGAACAGAGCTTGGTTTTCCACCATTTATCGGCAAGATAATAATGTAAGCAATCAAGACAGAAAATAATCTGGTACTGAATCAAGACATGCCCGGACTGGTTATACTTCATTCAATCAATCACGGCCAAGCAGATACTACGGCTTACTACTTTAACTAACTAGGGTTATCACAGGCCTAATTACTAACAAGATGCAGTGAGATTGTTCCACAGCCACAAGCCCTGCAGACCATCCAGGCTACCCAGGTCGAAAATTAGGGGTTGAATTCAGGTGGGTACATCGCCCAGGAGACAAATGTACCCTTAGGTGACTTAGAGGGTGCAACACTCGACCGTGCGCTGGAAATGTGCCCTACTCGACGGCAGGCTACAGATCCCAAGAGCGCCCAGGTAACGGGATTGCCTGTAGCTGTGTCATCTCTTCATGACTACTGTATTATTCTAGTTATTAACCTTAATCTATTTTAGTAGGTACTCCTGACCGTGGTACTCAGGAGTTCCATCCTAGACATGATGCAAGACTGGACAAGTGGATTAACAAGCAAGCAAGAAAGAACCACCCACGGTGTCAAAACATGTCAAGTTAGGTTATCAAGTCATGTCAAGTCAGGAGTGCGCCACCACGGGCCACTATCAAGTCATGTTGGTCATATCAGGAGTGCACCACTACGGGTCACTATCGTGTTATGCTAGTTCCTTGCCATACCAAGTCATGTACAATGGTCATTCCAAACATAACAAGTAAAATCAAGTTCCTGACAAAAAGGCGTAAGGATATAAAATGGGCGTAAAATATCTAATAAAATATCAAAATACGGGGTTATAGAAGAGCCAAGCTTAAAGAAATAAAACCAAAACTCCAAGAGTCAGTGGGCTAAGCAAGGGGTCAAGGGGCAGCATACGTACAAAAGCACGCACGCAAGACTCACTCAAGTCGGCGTACCAAGGCACCCTCAAGTGAGCAGTGTACGTAAGAAGTCACGCACACTCAAGGGGCAGCGTATGTGAAAAGTCACGCACGCTACAGAGAGCAGTGTGTGAAAGTCACGCACGCTCAAGGGAGCAGTGTGTGAAAGTCACGCACGCTCAAGGGAGCAGTATGTGAAAGTCACGCACGCTACAGGGAGCAGTGTACGTGAAAGTCACGCACGCTCAAGGAGCAGCATACGTGAAAGTCACGCACGCTCAAGGAAGCAGCATACGTGAAAGTCACGCACACTCAAGGAATCAGCATACGTGAAAGTCACGCACGCTACAGGGAGCAGTGCATGAAAAGTCACGCACGCTCACGGAGACACGCTTCCAACAGGAAGCGTACTCAAGCCTGCGTATGCAGCGCTAAAGAACGCGCGTAGCTCAGTGTGCGTAAGCTAAACAGCTATGCACACTGCTCACTGTCTTCTCCAAACAGCAAGAACACATGGCTGAAACCAAAACTTCAAAAGTTTATAACTCGGCCATCCGAACTCCAAATCCGGATTTCCAAGGCTCCAACTGGAGTGAAACTGAAAGCTCTTCCACATGGAAATATCAGAACTCAAAGAAAACCAACCAAAATAGATCAAAACATGTAAAATCCGAAAATAGCAATAACTTAGATCTACATCAACAGAGACTCCAAATCATAAAAACCCAAGAACTAATGTTGATCTCCATGTCCTAAACTAGCAAATGGACAAAGAAAAGTGGGTCCTCATGTAGTGGCAAGATGCACCTGCCTAGGGTTGGGAGAGTTGTGTAGAGGAAGGAGAAGAAGAAGAAGAAGGAAATAAATGGTGGTTATGAGGAGAGAGAGTGGTAGGTGGGGATATAAAGAGAGGAGTTGTGGTGGGTTGAGGGTGTAGCATAGGGCTAGGGTGATCCAATGTACAAAACTGAACCAAATCGAACCAACCCAATTAAAACTGAGCCATGAGAAAAACCCAAAATACGAGAAATACCAAAATTTTATAAGCTGAGAAAAAAAAAATACATACGAAAATCCAGATACGAGTATAAATACGAAATACAGGAAATACGGGAAATGAGGGTGACACGGGGCCTGGGTAAGTTTAGGTGGGTTGGGAGTGTTGTAGGGACTTGGGGCAGAGCCTGGGGTAGCTCGGTCTGTTGTGATAGGGTTGGGCTAGGGTTTTAGGCCGGACTGGCATTCTATATTCCATTCTAGTTTATATGTATAACCACATATATACTATATCCTGTTATATTAGTATATTTATATACATACAAATTTACATATAAATACTTATACATATTTACATATAAATACTTATACATATATGTATTTACATACAAAAATATTTATATCTATACACAAACACACATATTCCTATATATTATACATACACACATATATATAATATATTTATATATACAAATATACATATAATATACATACACACATTTAATATATATCTATATTTATATACACTTATATATATATATATATATATTTTATATATATATATATAAATATATATAAATATATATATATATATATATATATATATATATATATATTTATATATATATTTATATATATATATATATATATATATATATATATATAAATATATACCTCATATATATCTATATTTATATACACTTATATATATATATATTTACACACATCCATATACATATATACCTCATATATTTTTATACTAATAAATACTCAATTAACAAATAATAATATCTAATAGCAATAATATATTAATTTAATCACCACAAAATAATAAAATAATACTAAAATAATTAAATGGTGTTTTGGTGAATCTATTCTATTCACCTTTGTCTGGGTCCAGAAAGTTGTACAAACATTGTAAAATAATATTTAATAATAAAATACCAGTTTTGTATAAATATTCAAATAGTTAAAAAATGTACCTCAATACCTAAAATAATTTAGAAAAAATTTGTACACACATAAAATATGACTACATGGCCGTCCCTGGTCTCACTGCATGCCCACATAGGCTTGAATTCGGTTCGGGCTCAGCTCGGGCTAAATCGACACAAATGGGTCTCCTACAAGTCAATAAATATAATAATAATAATTAACTAAAATTATTTATAATGTTCATGCTGTAACTTGGCCTGGTTTTCCTAGTTAGGACACTCCTATGGCTCGGCATTCCCCTACCATGGCTAAACACTAGTCAAAGCACGCCACCGCACTATCCGTACCATAATTCCTAGTCGTCTGGTACTTCAAAACTCAACTATGGCTAAAATCATCAACCGTAAAAACTAACTAAATAATTATTTATAAAAGAAATCTAAAATCACTATTTAAATCAAATAAATAATAAAAATATTTCAAAAGTTCCGGGAAGGGAGGCTACAAATCTACCCACCTTAAAAATAATTTCGTCCTCGAAATTCTAATTCATAACTATTTCTTAAAATTTTAAAGTCCACTATTACCTTAATCTCCTCAATTTAATTCCTCAAAAATATTTTATAACCTTCTCTAGTCATTTCGTAACTACAAAACTTCGAGGACTTCTGCCCACCTTTGGTCACACTACTCCGCAAAATACGGTCACTAAAGTCTTATGATCTTCTAACTAGTTGCTAACAATTCTACCGGCAGATATCTAGGCATATGGCATCTATACTTCCTCATATCTATAAACAACCAAACATTCAATAGTAAGCAATATTATGCTATAATTTAAGAATTTCTAATGAATCCTAGACCGCACGATCATTCGTCACCTCGGAATAAGAAGGGACGAGAATCAATGATACAAGAAGGCAAGGGAGAATAATCGAGAATGAATACGAAGTTTCAAAGACGGTAGAGAAATTTCTAGGAGAATTTACAAGGCAGAGTGGATTGAGATTTCTAATGGTTTAGTCAGTTGCGCAGGCTCGTACCAGTACAGTTATGTAACCGGTACGATATGCTCTGACCTGCATGGGCCACCAAAAAAACTTGTCACGACCCGCACCCGCTTTTCGGATGCGAGAGCGTGAGCAAGCCAGCTACGCATCAAGCGGACTCCAGCCCGACTCGAATACATAACGCTGTCAAGGCTATGGTATACTGCCAAATCATGGCAAACAAATCTATATCTCAATCCACAATAAGAGTATAAAATATGAATGAACACTATGGGTCGTGGTCTGTAGCCCACTAGCATATATGTCCAATAAGACTCTAAAGAAAAATAATAAGAGTCTAAACTGAATCAAGAAACAGGATACCTCATGATAATGAAGAAAAGCACGAGCGGATAATAAACACAATAACGATACTTGAATCCCGTAAGCGTATCATCACGTCTGCCATCCAGAGCTGCTAACTAACTCCACGCAATAACTTACCTGAAGAGATCATCAGGTCCTCAGGGGACATAGCAAGATACATAAAAACATGCCTATCTAGCAGTTTATCATGTAATAAAGAAAATACAGAAAATAATAGGAAAAGACCAATCAGCACGAAAACACGACTGGAAGAACCACTACGCCTAAACGAACTGCTGGAGAAGAACAAGAGAACACGATATCACGATGTCAATGGATAACCAATCAAATACTCAAACCCTCGTCTCTAGTGTGGACTCGCAGGTTTGAACAACTACTAGCCCTCGCCCCTAGTGTGGACTCGCAGGCTAGCATCACCCTCGTCCCTAGTGTGGACTCGAAGGTGTGAACCATATACTACTAACCCTCGTCCCTGGTGTGGACTCACAGGCTAGCATCACCCTCGTCCCTAGTGTGGACTCACAGGTGTGGACAGATAACTACTAACCCTCGTCCCTAATGTGGACTCGCAGGTTAGCTTAACTACTAACCCTCGCCCCTGATGTGGACTCGCAGGTTAGCTTAACTACTAACCCTCGCCCCTGATATGGACTCGCAGGTTAGCTTCCAAATTTCAAGACAATGAGGTAAAGCAGTTTCGATATGACTTATTCATCCTGACATGATGCAACTCAGTCCAAGTACAAGTGATGAAACGACATGACCCAATCATGATACACGAGAAAACCAATCCAATATGAACTAAAAGCTAAATATAAACAAGGCTATATATATACTAGCAGGCATGATATACAAATCACATATAAATAATCAACTATTAAAACTGTATAATAATATAAATATGCATGTAAATAAACTGTAGAGGGAGGCAAGGTATCTTGCCTGGAGGTTGCACGCAGATCCAACAAAAATACAGTCAACTGCCAAGCCATGAAGTCCAAGTCCTCACAACTCTCGAAAGCTGAAACAGACATTGCCAACATTCTCAGAATAGTCAAATTAGCTAGGATTGCCTGTCCTTAAGTCCAATTCTGGACACAGGGGTAAAACGGTAATTTCGGGCAAAAATGATGTCCGCCGTTGGACCCACTTTGCATCGAAAAGCGTGCCAGAGTCAATGGTCTCTAAAGTCATCAAACTATATGTCTACGGATCCGGTTTGACGATATGAACCCAACGGTATATCCAATTTTGGATTCCGGTGGGCCGCGCACAAAATCGTCCGTTGAATCGGATCGTGGGGCCCGCGAAACGGCGATCCAATCAAGTGTCTTAGAATCGGACGAAACTTAGCATACATGACCAGAAAAATAACACGGTCCTGTTGGTGCAAGTTTCGTCTCGATCTGACGAGCATGCACAAAGTAATTGGGAAACTTGCACAGAGGTCGATACGGTAAATTTTGGCGGATACGCATCAAATTTGTAGCGCACACGCGACCAATTTGAATTCCGTCAAAGCCTACACGACCACGAAGCCGTTACGCACCTTTCGATGCTTTCGGTTTACGACCACATCGCTCGGATTGGCGGGATGCACGTCGTATCGAAGGGTTTTCTAAGTTTTCGAAAACAGTTTTCACAGTTTTTTCTGATTTTCATCCTGATTTAACTTACTGTATAAACCACTAGAATTAAAACTAATAATTGGGTTTTAATCCCTGTTAGGTTGTCTACAATATTGTTCAGATAGATTTTCAAAACTGTTGGTGGACCGGCAAAAAATCGCCTTCTAAAACCGACGTTGGTACTGGGTTTTGCCCTGTTTGCAAACATGTTTTTCGTCGAATTCGAGTCGAATTAACGGCCAACCTAAAGCATTTAAATTCGATCTACTTGAAGGAAAATAATCTTGTATAAGTTGGGGACATACTGAGAAAGCGGTTCGCGAAACGATCGAACGATCGTTGCGAACCGTCGCTGTGAAGTCGCTTCCATCATTGCCGCGAACTGCTCTTGCTGGCGCTGTTCTGTCGCACGCGTGCAGTTCCTCCGCCGACTCCGGCCGTGCGTGGCGGCACTGCGGTCGCCCAGGTGCGCATGGGAGGTAGCAGGTGGCGGCGCTGGAGGGTCGTCAGGGTTTTGGACGAACTCCCCTTCGTCTCTCCGTCTCAATCTCTATATATATAGGTGTGTCTTCCCTCAGGTTCGGCTGTGAACGGTGGGTTGTTAACTTGCTGTAGGCCAGGGCCTGGGTAAGTTTAGGTGGGTTGGGAGTGTTGTGGGGACTTGGGGCAGAGCCTGGGGTAGCTCGGTCTGTTGTGATAGGGTTGGGCTCGGGTTTTAGGCCGGACTGGCATTCTATATTCCATTCTAGTTTATATTTATAACCACATATATACTATATCATGTTATATTAGTATATGTATATACATACAAATTTACATATAAATACTTATACATATTTACATATAAATACTTATACATATACGTATATACATACAAATATATTTATATCTATAAACAAACACACATATTCCTATATATTATACATACGTACACATATATAATATATTTATATATACAAATATACATATATAATATACATTTATATATACATACACACATTTAATATATATCTATATTTATATACACTTATATATAAATATATATATATATATATATATATATATATATATATATATATATATATATATATATATATATATATATATATATATATATATTTTAAATATTTTTATATATATATATATATATATATATATATATATATATATATATTTTTTTTTTAAAATATATATATATATATATATATTTTAAATATATATATATATATATATATATATATATATATATATATATATATATTTTTATATATATATATATATATATATATATATATATATATATATATATATATATATATATATATATATATATACACACACATCCATATACATATATACCTCATATATTTTTATACCAATAAATACTCAATTAACAAATTATAATATCTAATAGCAATAATATATTAATTTAATCACCACAGAATAATAAAATAATACTAAAATAATTAAATGCTGTTTTGGTGAATCTATACTATTCACCTTTGTCTGGGTCCAAAAAGTTGTACAAACATTGTAAAACAATATTTAATAATAAAATATCGGTTTTGTACAAATATTCAAATGGTTAAAAAAATGTACCTCAATACCTAAAATAATTTAGAAAAAATTTGTACACACATAAAATATGACTACATGGCCGTCCCTGGTCTCCCTACATGCCCACATAGGCTTGAATTCGGTTCGGGCTCAGCTCAGGCTAAATCGACACAAACGGGTCTCCTACAAGCCAATAAATATAATAATAATAATTAAACTTATTTATAATGATCATGCTATAACTTGGCCTGGTTTTCCTAGTTAGGACACTCCTATGGCTCGGCATTCCCCTACCATGGCCAAACACTAGTCAAAGCACGCCACTGCACTATCCGTACCATGATTCCTAGTCGTCTGGTACTTCAAAACTCAACCATGGCAAAAATTATCTACCGTAAAAACTAACTAAATAATTATTTATAAAAGAAATCTAAAATCACTATTTAAATCAAATAAATATTAAAAATATTTCAAAAGTTTCGGGAAGGGAGGCTACACAATGCCCTGGCTACATTTAAAATATGTCGATGTTTTCTTTCCACCCTTCCATTCTGTTGAGGTGTCCCAACACAAGATGTTTGGAACGATATACCTTGAGATAAAAAATAATCTCGTAAACAATTAAATTCAGTGCCATTGTCACTCCGCACACGACGTATATCAGCCCCAAACTGACGCTTCACCATAGCAATGAATTTAAGAAACATTGAATAAACAGCACACTTATCCGTCAATAAAATAACCCAAACAGCTCTAGAAAAATTATCTACCAAAGTCAAAAAATATCGTCTCCCATTACATGACGAAACACGATATGGTCCCCACAGATCACAGTGTATAAGTTCAAAGCATCTCGAAGCACGACTACTACTATCAGGAAAGGCATCACGAGTCTGTTTAGCTTGATGACAAATATTACAAGCCTTATAAGAAAACACACCACTACCAGAGAGAAAAGGTAAAGTCTGTATTACTTTATCTGAAGGATGCCCCAGTCTACTATGCCAAACCTCGGAATCACTCTCTTTGCATGCCAGGATCACCGAAGCCAAAGAAGCTGGAACCTCCACCAAGAAGTAAAGTCCACCCCATTGTTCACCTGCTCCAATCACCATCCTCGTACTTCGGTCCTGAACAAAACACAAATCAGGAGTAAATAACATATCACAATTTCTGGCACCAATCAATTGGGAGATAGAGATCAAATTACAAGTCAATATCGAAACATAAAGAACATCCGTCAACACCAACGAAGCAGTCAAAAATACTTTTTCTCTTAAAACAGCCTCAATAGTGCTCCCATCAGGCAAAATCACAGAACGGACAGGGCCCTCAAAGCAATCAACTAAACAGTCACGAGAGCCTGTCGCATAAAAAGTAGCCCCAGTATCGAATATCTAAGGAACAGAAGAATTCTTACCCATCAGACGATCAGATTTTGAAGAACCAGGGTTGGAAGAACTGTCGTTACCCAACAAGCTCATCAGTTACTGCCATTGTTCTCCTGAGAGTGGTGAAGGATACCCTCCATACATCATATCTGCCGAACTCCCAGCAAGACCAGCAGGGACACCATGACCAGCAGTGGCGACATGATGAACCACCCCTGCTCCGCCAGCACCACGTCCCCCATCACGTCTCTGTGGTGGTACCGTGCCTCTGCCACAACCAGCACCATGTACGCCCTCACGCCGAGGACGAGTCTCTCACCACTCTGGATAGCCAATCTTGGCAAAGCAAGTGGCAACATCTGGACCTATTTTTTTAAAATGAGTACAGATTATACCTGATTTGTCCCTGGAATATGAGGTTCTACTAATATTAGTAGAAATACGAGGTGAAGTCTTGATAGCCAGCGCCATCACCTCCTCAGTAGCGGATTGGACCTGAGATTTTTGCATATCCTCCTCCTCACGGACTGCCTGGTATGTCCGATCTAAACTTGGCTGAGGATCCTGAGCCAGAAGATTAGATCGGGTATGACCATACAACTCAGCATTCAACCCATACATAAAGTCCTGAAAGTGGTCTTCATCCCTCATAACCTGTAGCTTTGCAGCAAGTTCACCATAGGTACAAGAAGGCAATAGGAAATAAGCAGCTTGTTCATCCCACAAAGACTGCAAATTTCCAAAGTAGGTTTCCACTGACATCGAATCCGTCTGTTTATACTCAGCCAAAGCCACCTTAATTTGTTTCTTCCGAGTGCCATTGCTAACAATAAATCTTTCCTCCAACAAGTTCCACAATGGATAAACCTCCTCAAAGTACGGCAAAGATTTCTTCAGAGACGGATCAATGGTATTAAGAATCTATTGAACCAATAGTACTTGCACTTATCTCTAATCAAGCAATTTGCTAGCATCATTAACAGGTTTGACTTCAGTACCCTCCAGAAAAGTGATCTTCCGCCTAGAGATCAGGGAGAGACGTATCGACCGAGACCACTCAGCATAGTTCGATCCACAGAAAACAATAGGAGTAATGATATTTCCTGGTTGATCAGTAGAACTCAGAAAATATGGATCCTTCGGATTATGATAATTTGGGTTGTGTGCACTGCCACCGCTAGTCGCGACGGAGTAGCTGGACGTAGCATCATCTGCCATCGCGGATGTCGGGTGTACAAAAATTTTGTACAACTCCGACGAATCAGCCTCTGATGGACGGGGTCGACGGCAAATCTGCCGCGATCAAGGGCGCCGGATATGGTGCGAATGGGCGAGCGGATGTCGGGTGTACAAAAATTTGTACAACTTCGACGAATCTGCCGCTGATGTACGGGGTCAGGCGAGCGAATCGGCACGGTCGGGTGCGGATCGGCGCTGTCAGGTCGGGCACGGATCAGCACGTATGGCGGCGGGTCGACGCGTACGGCGGCGGGTCGGTGCGTACAGAGGCGGGCGCGTACGGCGAGGATCGACGGATCATCGCGGATCGACGGACGGCTCAGTCGGAGCCGGGAGGGGAAGGGAGATGTAGAGTCTGACGGCTAATTTTTTTTGCGGGAGGCTCTGATACCATGTAGAAAATAATAATGCCTTCCTCTCGTTGCTAGGGTTTGTTACAATATATATAGTGTCTACATTTGGGCTTATGGGCCAAATTACCATATTTATATTACAAATATAATCTAATCAATCTAACACGAGATAAATTGGAGTAGAGTTTTTTTTGCACTTTACCCCTCTCTAGAAATTGTCAGTAGAAGCCTTCTAAAGGTTTGATGGTGATTGCCAGAAAACATAAGAGGTCTGATCTCTACTATATAGAAGGGAGCACACAGGAGGCTCATGAGGTTAATGTAGTCAATGATGCGTAACCATATAAACGAGAAGGAAATAAGCTATTTGATGAACATGAAAGTGATTCCTGGCCTTGTGTCTACAAAATTGGAGAAGTGCACGCACTGTTTGGCAGGAAAGCAAAATATAATATTTTTCAAAGTCGCATATCTTCACGGAAGTCATCGTTGTTCGAGTTAGTTTACTAGGATATCTGCAGTCCAATGAAGGTAAAGTCTCCTGGTGGTGCTTTTAATTTTGTGACTTTTATTGGTGGTGCTTTTTATTGACGGATGTCCCAAGGAAGTCTGGGTCTATGCTATGAAGGCCAAGGATCAAGTGCTGCCTACTTTTAAAGAGTTTTAGGCCTTTATTGAAAAGGGAACGAGCAAGAAGTTAATGTGTAATCGGCCCGAAAATGCCTACGTATACTTCAGTCCCTTAAATTCTTACTACAAAGAGCAAGGGTTTCGACACCAGAGGACTCCAGTCAAAGACACATCAGCTTAATATTGTAGCAGAGCGTATAAATAGGACGTTGATGGAGAGGGTATGGTGTTTGCTGTCAAAACAAACTTATCGGGTAGTTATTATAGGGCGAGGCTTTCAAAACTATTGCTTATACTATCAATTTATCTCCTAATGCTCCTTTGCAAGGTGATGTGCTTGATAGAGTATGGTATGGCATCGAGCCGTCATACAGTCACCTTCGGGTGTTTGGTTGTAAGGCTTTCGTACATGTACTGAAGGACGAAAGACTCAAACTTGAGTTGAAGACGAGATAGTGCATTTTTGTCGGCTATGGATGGGATGAATTTGTCCATAGGCTCTACGTTCTGCTAGAAAAAAGATCTATAAAAGTAGGGACGTGGCATTTATCAAGGATCAGACCATGACCAGGATTCCGAGATGCCTTCTGAGGTTGAGGAATTGCCTAAGTTAAGAGTCATAACGCTTCGAGCTATTTCTAGAGGACACTACAAATAATCCAATTGTAGATGAAGATGCTTCCAACATTGATCATTAGCCTCCTGATGGTGCCTGGGCGACCCTTAAGAGGATGAACATGTAGAGAGGGCAGTTCCTAAAGGAAATGAGGTTGTCGGTATACAGCTAGCACCAGAGGCTCCATTGAAAAGGAGTACGAGAGAGCGCCAACCATCCACAAAATACTCTCCAAATGAGTATGTGCTATTGACTTATGGAGGATAGCACAAAATCTTGAGAGCAGAACAGCCAATAACATGCCTCCTAATTCGCACGTACGTACCTTAGTGGCTTAATTAGAAGCCAGCCAGCCACCTCTTGCTGAAACTAATTATACATATATACATGATTAAACTAACAATGTATGCATACCAGCTCCAAAATCTCAGCAACTAGCTAGCTAGCTCGCTCCACCAATCCAATCATATATATATATATATATATATATATATATATAAATATATATATATATATATATATATATATAAACGTGACTCGAAATAAATATCTTCTTCTAGCTAGTCGATCACTAGCTAGCCGGCCGACACGATGCATGACTGAAGTAAATAAGTTCCTTAAGGCCTACGGGTACGTATGTCACGACCCGCACCCTAGAGTAAGGGCACGAGACGTGGGTACGTCCAGCCTACGCCGCAGTGTCGGCGGTAGAACGCTGTCCTAGGTCACAACATCTAACAGATACAGGTAATAAACAGTTATACTCCCCGAATGGGGGTGACATAACAGAATATATCTCAATCACAACTAAGGTAGAGCATTGAAAGGAAAGATAGATAGATAAACAGATGCAAGATCCAAATCCATAGGAAATACAGATAAAGAGAGAAAGAGCTAAGTGTCTATAATAACTCCACAACATCCAGAAATAATATAGATCCCAAATAGATACAACTCAGTATAATACTAGGAAATAAGATAAGACAGCTATGGAACAATAGTCTCTACTGCTAAAAGACCTGACTGGAAGTCCTGATCACAAGTTTCCTCTAAAGCTGTCCCATAGGAGGTATCTAAGCCAGCCTCATCCTCGTCCTCTGTAAACATTTCAACAGGTCCAATCAGGACGGGAGCGAGTACAGTACATCTCAACAAAATCATAACCGGTTAGGAAATATAAACATGCTAGAGAGTAAGATACAGGATCTGGAGAATAATATGATAAAAAGAGAGACTGTAAGTAAATAGCTACAATATATAGAGAACTAACAGTGCTAGTGATTCAGAGCATAAGATGGTTATGTAGACGGCATGATATTATACACGAGTAATCTAAAGAGGTTTGTACACGAGTAATCTACTGGATTGAATACATAACCACTTCTACTCCCCCGCCCCAATCAATACACAAGGATCCAGCTACATTATGTTATTGTACACGAAGGTCATGTGAAAACATGATTATACACGATTCATACATTTCGTACACGAATGTAACAAATACAAGGAGTACACGATGTTCCCGATAAAGTACACGAACACGAATACCCGATGTATCCGCTAAGGGGATAACATCGCACAACCAGATCCATATAGTACTAATCCGTGTTTCCAACGTGTCAGCATCATGTAAAGTAATCTAAAGCAGAAATATAATCCTAAATAAGATATGAAATGATCAGAGAATGTACTCGCCTGTATCCGGTGAATCTGGAGAATATACTGTCCGAGGAGTGGTATTTGTCTCCTATAGAACAGTACAAGTCACTATGAGTCTACCATGATAATAAGACGCAAATCAATACATTCTACATGAATCTAGGTCAATCTAGACCAAAGTCAACTCTTGGTCAACTCTGGTCAACTCTGGTCAACCCTAAAAGTCAAACTAGGTCAACCAAGTCAAACCTAAGTCAAACTAGTCAAACTAGTCTATTCTAGGTCTAACAAGGCTATTCTAAGTCTAACTAGAATACACAAGTCTATTCTAGGCTCCATACTAGGCATACCATGCCATAGGCTAAAAGACTAGGCCATGGGCCAATAGGCTAAGCCAAGTCTAAGCAAAACCATATCCATATCTAAACCATACACATATATACATATATACAATACATTCTATCTTATGGTATCATATACACTATATATATCTAATATATAAGCTAATAGGAATTTACATATAGATTCACTAAAATAATATAACTAGAATACACATATAGGCTAATGTGTATACAATACAACCTATAAGACAATACTTATATATATGCATAGGCATAGAGAGGGGCACATAAATATGTGTCCAAGTGTATGTGTGTGTGTGTATCAGATAGAGGGTGTGTGTCATAAGAGAGTGGCATATATATATATATATATATATATATATATATATAAATATATATATATATATATACTAGTGTATATGTGTGGGTCATGAGAGAGTGTGAGATACATGAATGTGTGGGGGATTACATGTGAGTGTAGGCTTGTGTGTGTGAGTGGCTAGAGGGGACATATGTGTACATAGGCATGTGTGTGTGATGAAAAGGCATGTGTGTGTGAGTGGTATCAATTAGTGAGAGTGTGTGTCAAGAGTGAAGTGAGGGTGTGTGAGTGTTAGGAATCACATGACAGTATGGCATGTGTGTGTAAGTCTAGAGAGTGAGGGTATGTGTGTTTAGGTATGAGAACACAGTAAAGTGAGTGTCATAGAGTGATAGATAAGTGAAGGGTGTAATGCATGTGTGAAATCAGTGTAAAAACAGTGAGGAAACTCAAGATAACACATAACCCATTCTCAGATTTACATAGGAATCCAGTTTCAGTCCCTATATGAATTCTCAGTTTAACAAACTCATGAAAACATATCAAAACCAATTAACAGTCCTGACATTGAATTCACAGTTTAAAACCAATCCTCCAAATCAGTTAAACAGTCCAAACAGGACCCTCATTTCAGATTTAAAACAGTTTGAACATCCCCTCCTCATTACCAGTTTTCTAACACTGAATCTAACAGTTCAAAATAGCATTAAACCCAACTTCATTCAGATTTCAGTTAACATGTACAGTCCCATAACCAATTCAGATTAAACTCAGATATCAAGGTTAAAATAACAGTTCAGCTAACCCATATAAACACATAAAACCATTTAAAACAACCCTTTTGACTTAAGCCCAGATTTTGATTCACACAAACCCCCATTCAACCCCAAATTCCACATACTATTAGATATCTACTAGGTGCACATTTTAGGGGATTAATTACAAGCAATTAACTGTGCTAAAAGGGTTTAATTGATTGACAAAAACCAATTTGCAAAACTGAAAAAAAACAGAAATAAGAACTGATACCATGGTTTCAGAAATAACATGGGAAATGAGAAATTAACAGTCAAAATCAAATTAAAATGATGAACTAAAGGTTGGTAACATTAACACACAATGTGTACGTGTCACACAAGTGGTTTGTGTCCACAAAAGTGGACACAAACGTGTCCAACGAATTTAAAATACAAAACAGTGTAAACTGTACAACACAGAAAAATAATCATCGTGCACGTGTTCTCGACTCTCGTGTACACGACACGACACGACACAACCCACGAGGTTGTGTCCACGTGTCGACCTAGACTAGGGCTAGGGTTAGGACACCCTGAATCGTGTCCACGTTGCGTGTACACGACATGACACACGCGTGTCAGTGCACGTTTTCAACAGAAAACTGCACAGTGTGAGAACGTTGCACGTGTTCGTGCGTGTCCGATACGACACGTGGGCCCCTGAAACTTGGGGAGCCCCGTGTCAGTGTCGGCCCCTAGCTGTGTGTCAAGTCCCACGTGTCGGGGTGGCATGTCCCTGTCGAAAACGTGCCCAAGTGGCAGGGCACGCACAGTCCCCGCGCGCGCGTGTGCACGACCGTGTGTACACGTGCCCGACACGACTCGACACGACACAAAAACCCGACACAACTTCAGAAACGTATAAGCAAGGTTAAATAATAATTTCCTATTCAAACAAATACTCAAAATTCACACGAAATGCCCATTGGAGCATTTCATCAAACACCTAATACCATTCACTAATACGTGTCCGGTTTGGACACGAAAGGACACGAAAATTTAGGGATTCCTATTCCTATAGTTAGGCTAGGTTTAGGGCTCCCTAATGATGCAAAAATAACAGAGTTCTATGGTAAGGAATTGAAGTTACCTATGAGTATCAAAAGCTCCAAAAAGCTCCACAAGAGGTGCTCCTCTTGATGGCCAAATTCCTCTAATGAGCTCCAAAACTAAGAACACTTGGTACCAACAGAAAGTAGAGGAAATTTAGGACTCAATACAATTTGTTTGGGTTAAAAAGGAATAAAAATGGATTTACTAGGATTTATGGAAGATGGGGGCTTACCTCTTCTAAAACTTGGCAAGAACTTCTAATGGAGGCTAGCCCTAACTTTGAGGGGCATTATTGTAATGCCTGTGGTTCGTATTACGTATTCTTGGAATACGTGTACGTATTTTATTCTTGTATTGCATGATTTCTTGTTTAGTTTTCTTCATGGCTTGGCTTGGTTTATTCTTGGCCCGGGTTGGCTTGGTTCGGTTGGGATTATTTTGGTTCATCATGAACTATGGATAAATCCCCTACCTACCACCACCTTTGATATTTATTGCCATTTCCTCTTTCTCTCTCTTTATTACTCATCTTCTTCTTCCTCATTTACTTCCTTCACCTACCAAAGAAAGAAGAGAGAGGTCTAGGCAAGTGCACCTTGCCACCACTTGAGAACCACTTTTTATTTGTCTATTAGCTAGATTAGGCCATGGCGATCAACATTAGAACTTGACATTTTAAGATTTGGAGTTTCCATTATTCTAGATCTAAGTTTCTTCTATTTTCGGTTTTGCATGGTTTTGATCTATTTAAGTTGTATTTTTATGGGTTTTGATGTTCTTATGTTGGAGAGGATTGAATTTCACCCAAGATAGAACTTTGCAAAGTTGGATTTGGACTTATTTTGACCAAGTTATGGACTTTTGAAGCTTTGGGTTCAACCATGGAGTTCCTGCTGATTTGGAGAAGACAGTGAGCAGTGCACGAGCTTTTTAGCTTGTGCCACTGAGTTGCGCGCGTACTTTAGCGCAGCGCAGTCCCCATACACTGCCTTTTGGGAGCGTATGACTCGCATACGCTCACTTGCTTGACAAGGAGTCGTATGGACCCCATACGCTGCCTTTTGGGAGCGTATGACTCGCATATGCTCGCTTGCTTGACAAGGAGTCGTATGGACCCCATACGCTGCCTTTTGGGAGCGTATGACTCGCATACGCTCGTTTGCTTGACAAGGAGTCGTATGGACCCCATACGCTACCTTTTGTGAGCGTAGGCTTACCTGAGCGTGGCTTAACCTGAGCGTAGCCTGACCTGAGCGTATGACTTTTGCACTGAGCGTATGGCCTTTGGCTGACTTGGTCTTATGTCAGCGTGCCAGTTTGGTTTTATTTTCCTTAAGCTTGGCTCTTCTATAGCCCTGTATATTGATATTTTATTAGATATTTTACGTCCATTTTATATCCTTACGCCTTTTGTTATAAACTTGATAATCACAAATTTACTTGATATATTTGGAATTGATAATTGAGCATGACGTGATAGTGACCCGTAGTGGTGCACTCCTGACATGAGTAACCTGACATGACCTGATAGTGGCCCGTCGTGGCGCACTCCTGACTAGTACACTTGATATGATAAACTGACATGATTATCTCGAATAGCTGTTGCGACGGCTACCTGACATGACATGACCTGTATAATTAATCTGGACACCGTGGGCGATTGTGCTTGTACAAATAATTCAGTCCTGTCTTGCATCATGTCTAGGAGGGGACTCCTGAGTACCACGGTCAGGAGTACCTACTGAAATGGACTAAGGTTAATAACTAGATTAATTTACTAGACATGAAGAGATGTTCCCCAGTTACAGGCTATCCCGTTATCCCGACCGTAAATATTTGGACTTGTAGCCTGCCGACGAGTAGGGCACATTTCCAGCCCACTGTTATGTGGGGCACCCACCATTGTCACTTTAATGATTGAACTCTATTGTCACCCTAATGTATTGTACTCTCTAGATTGTCACTATAATGATTGCCTGGATAACCTGGATAGCTGCAGGGCCTGTGACTACTTAGAGCATCTCATTGCATCTTGCTAGTAACTAGGATTGTGATAACCCTAGTTAGTTAATGTAGAAAGCCGTAGGCAATGATTGGCCGTGATTGATTGGATGGAGTCTAGTCCAGTATAGTATTGTCTAGAAGAGATTGATTGCAAGATTGTACCAGAATGATTGAATGATTGTCACTCCAGATTGTCACTATAATAATTGTCACTCCAGATTGTTACTATAACGATTGTACTCTATTGTCACCCTAACATATTGCACTCTTCATTGTCACTTTTATCATGGTACTCTCTCCTTTTTACCTTAATGATTGGCACCTTTAGCAATAAATGATCAGAGACTAAGTTCTGTTCAGGCGAAGGGTTACAATCTCGGTCCTTGTTTGGTTTAAGGATTGTAACCTGGCTTCCGGAATAGTACCTTCGTCTTCTCTTCATATATTGTCCAGCTATATTTTATTTAGCATGATTCTCCAGTTATCGTATGTCAATGATGCCTCACTTAATTATTTTCTCTGATTGGGATAAGTGCATTGGTAGTGCACAAACCTCAATCTTTGCTACTTATTGTTGTTTTCTTACATATTGAATGATAATGATTTGTTGGTTTTAGTTCTTAAGTGAAGCCTCCTTTGTGGCACTTGCTCTTTCTGGGGTCTGACCCAGCTGGTTTTGTATGGCCAGATACCGGAGCAGCACCAAAGGATCTCCCTGTTTTCCAGCCCGATGGTGGTCACCAGGCGTAACCAGGGCATCGAGTGGGTTCTTTTTGTTCTCCCACTGTAATATTGTAAATTATTCTTTTGAGGCGTTTAGCCGACGAGCAAGTGTTAGCTCGATTGTACTTACTTACTGTTTGCCTACGGGCTGTGACATGATTGACAAGCCCCGGGGGTTGATCATGTATGACTGAACTCTTGCTAGTCCTCACATTTTGTAACGACTAGCTTCATGATCATTCCGAATATATAATGTATGGGACGCCTTACTATTGTGTATTTGGTGGTCTGATATCTTGTAACTACTATTAGTTGGTTGAGATTGAGACAATAGGCTATTTTATGACCTTAAGAGACTGATGGATTGTAGTGAAACCCTCACATATCTAGACAGCCGTGACCGTATAGCGGTGTGGATTCCATTCCGTTATACGTAGCTGGCTATGTCTGCCCCCGCTCTCCAGTATTCTGGTTCTGGGGCGTGACAATTAAATAGGATGGGAAAGGGTCAATAGTGGCTGTCATGGGATGATTAGGGTTAGGGTTGGTTCATGGTGTGGGCCTATGGGCTATTAAGCCTAAGTCATTAGTCATGACTTATGTAGTCATAAGCCATATTAGTCAAATCAACTCCAAATCTCTCCAAACAAGTTCCAATGACTTAAACTTCACTAAAATAGGTCAAACCAAGTTTACTTAACCTAACCAAGTGGTCTTAACCTAGGTTAGTCACTAGGTTAGCCTTCTAGTCAATACTAGTCAAAGTCAACTATAGGGTCAAAATCAATTCTACTAAAAATTACAAAATAAATCACTAAAAATCATATTAATTATAATAAATATAATTAATACTAATAATCACTAAAAATGGTTAGCTGGGACTATCTATGACTAATCTAGGTTGGGTCCAAACCAAGTTAGGCTAATCACAATACATGGCAATCAATTAAATAATATTAAAATCATACCATTCTTAATAATATATTAAATTCCAAATATATATATTAAATTCAAATAAAATTACAAAATGACAAAAATACCCTCGAACTGGAATTGATAAATGAAACACCCTAATCACATAGACAGGCTCTAGGTTAAGCTGTCTCTAGTGTTACACTATCAAAACACCAAAATCATATGTCATGATTTAAAAATAGTTTTAAAATGATTTAAAATTACAAAAATTATATCATGATTTAAAATATCATTATTAAAAGATTAAAATTACAAAAGATTAAAATTTTAAAATTTCAAAATCGATCGTCCTCGCTAAGGCGTGATGCCATGCAAGCCTAAGTTGCGCTTGCACAAGGCCGAGACCTGAAGCAAGACAAGATAGACAAGATTGACAATACGCAGCGGAACATATCGCAGATAATTGAAGCAGCAGTGGACATATTTTAGAATATATGCATTGAACACAATGGTAACAAGAAACAATTCTCTTTATTAATTTAATTTGAACAGATTACAAGCTCTCGAATCTCTCTGATACAATGTTACAATCTTTCAGAACTTTACAGATTACAATGATTCCGTTCCCATACATTACATCCTTTTATATACAAAAGCAAACTCTTGCAACAGATGTCATCTCTTGGCATCTCTTCTGATTTCTGGCTCCTGAGGATGAGGCTCGGGATATCGCTTCGGACTATCCTTCTCGATGCATAGTGCACCTGCATGTAGACTGATGGTGGGTCAGTATATCAGCATACTGGTGAATTGTGAACAAAGGGGCTACATTCTTCTGAAACGATCACTGTTCATTTAGTGAGAAAACATTTCTTGTGATGTGATCTTGCTACTCTTTACCTATGTTCATTTCATGCATACCGAGTCAGTTTACATTTCTTTTGAAAACATCATTGGAAAGCTAACATATCATTTCCATCTTAGCCGTTGTGCCTCCCACGGGTTCAGCTCGTCGCTAACCGCTATGACTCGCATGGGTTCAGCATGTCGCTAGCCGCTGTGACTCTTGGGTTCAGCTCGTCGCTAACCGCTGTGACTCGTATGGATTCAGCTCGTAGCTAAGGACTCAGATCAACTCCCATTTTCACATGGAGGCCCTAATCTCTCCTATGCCGAGCGGTTCCAGGTGCCCCCAGATACCACCCGAGAGACAAATGTTTTCTTGTATACAAGTTGTCCGAGACCAAATGCATGCTCTAGCCGTTCTATCAGATGAGACACATTTGGACGTATGCACAGATATACGATACGTTTGATTCGTGCCTTCAGGTTCCTCTCAACACGTACAAGTTTGTCTGTACATGTCTACATTTTCAAGCATAATAGTGACAAGCAGATGATCATTCTTATTGAGCAGATCGAGTAGCAACACATATTCTTGCATTTGATTCAATTCAATTATCTTCTCTTATCTTTTGTTGGGGTATCGTTGATCATTGGGACAAGGCAACATAGTGGACTAGAGATCATTTTTACTTAGGCGTACAGATCAATGTTTGTTCGGTTGAAGCAACTCACCGAGATAAATCTTAGTAGAGAGAAGGAGGGACTTCACGCGCCGTTCACGAATAATTCATGCGGCCTACAATGGCACCAACAGTTGATTAGCATACTTCGTCTCTTTCTCTCAAGATTCGAAATGAATGCGAAATGCGATGAAAGCGAACAATAAAAACTAATCATCGAAAACCAACACGAAAACGCATTCATCAAAACCAAGCAGCGAGAGAAAACATTCAGCAAATCTCTTGGATTCATTTCAATAGAAGCCAATCCATCAATTGGAAAGGTTCATTGCATTTCATCCGTGATCAATCGATACCGGCAAAGGTTTCACCAAATACTCAGTTCATGACTGAGTCAGCAAGCCGTAGGTATTACATAGTGGACCGTGAGGAGCGGGGCACTACATAATAACCCACTGAGAAAAAGTTTTGTCCTCAAAACTTAAGATACAGACTCACCTCCACTTGTGTTGCATTCTGGATCAAGCAATGTGGAGGGATTATAGACGCGCACATTAGTCCGCTGCGACTGGTTGTGTGGTTGGTCTCGAAGCGGCGGTGGGCCTGGCAGCTGCCCACGCTCTTCAGTGTCATTACGGTTTTGATCCGTTCTAATCTTTTTCGGGCAATATTTGACTGAGTGGCCCTGTTGGCCACAACGAAAACAAGCATTATTAGCGGCACGACAGTCCTCCTTGATGTGCCCACTCTTTCCACAGTGACTACAACTCTGACCATTCACATAGCGGCAGTCTTCTTTGACATGCCCTCGCCGACCGCAGAAGCCGCATACAGGCTTGTTGTTTTGTTCTCCGTCAGTCTTTTTCTCTCCGTCATGATATCTCTTGGCGGGTTGATTCTGACTATACTGTCCTTTATTGGACGCCTTCTTCAGCTGGAACTGTTCCACCTGTAGCGCCGCCTCAAAGGCCTGAGAATATGACCCACACTCTCAATTAAACACACTTAACTGGATGTCGTCATTCAGACCTTCAACGAATCGATTTATGCGAGTCTGTTCTGTGGGAAGCAAAACAGCGACAAAATTTGCCAGCTTAGCAAATTCAGACTCATAGTCCTCCACGGATATATCTCCATGTTTCAGTGTGATGAAGTCATCCTCCATCTTCTTGCTCATGGCTGGAGGCAGATATTGATCCAGAAACGCCTTCTTGAACAAGGCCCATGAGATCTTCCCATTCCTAGCCGTTGCGAGCAGTGCTGGCTTCTTCGCCTTCCACCAGTCCTTTGCCCGCAGCCGTAGAAGCATAACGGCACAAACTACCTTCTTGCTACTTGGAACTCCTATGAACGCGAACAGACTCTCCATTTTGTCAATCCAGTCCATCACCTTATCGGGTGATGTCCTGCCTTCAAATTCCGGAAGTTTCGCGTCTAAGAAGTCCTTTGGCCTAAAGAAAGTGTGCCTTTGTGCTGGCTGGGGCTCATCACCCTCCACGAGCTCAATCTCAGGCATTCCCGTTGGTTTCGTCGCTGCGGTGGTATCTCGATTTGTCGCAAGCGTCGTGACAAGCTGGGTCAAGGCATCCAACTGCTTTTGTTGGGCCTCCGCTCGGGCCTGATGTATCTGATTTCGTTCCTCATTGTCCTGTCTCTGTAATTCTAACATTGTCATGATCCGTTCTACCTGATCGGTCGAGCCAGATGGACGAGGAGGAGCCATTTCTCTACAAAATAGTATAACTTCTGTCAGTCTCATAAAATATTATGGACTTATTGTATGGGGCATTGGTTTTCATAACTCAAAATCGGGACACTTTTGAAAGTCGTCAAAGTACTTATATATACCTTTCAAAAACGATATTTGCAAGAGGCCAAGGACGTAAAACTGTGCTCTGATACCACTTTGTCACGCCCCGATCACGCTAGGGTCGTCCGTCTTGCCTGGATCCCTGCAGGATCGATCGTCCTCGCTGAGGCGTAATGCCGTGCAAGCCTAAGTTGCGCTTGCACAAGGCCGAGACCTGAAGCAAGACAAGATAGACAAGATTGACAATACGCAGCGGAACGTATCGCAGATAATTGAAGCAGCAGCGGACATATTTCAGAATACATGCATTGAACACAATGGTAACAAGAAACGATTCTCTTTATTGATTTCATTTGAACAGATTACAAGCTCTCGAATCTCTCTGATACAATGTTACAATCTCTCAGAACTTTACAGATTACAATGATCCCGTTTCCATACATTACATCCTTTTATATACAAAACCAAACTCTCGCAACAGATGTCATCTCTTGGCATCTCTTCTGATTTCTGGCTCCTGAGGATGAGGCTCGGGCTATCGCTTCAGACTATCCTTCTCGATGCATAGTGCACCTGCATGCAGACTGATGGTGGGTCAGTATATCAGCATACTGGTGAATTGTGAACAAAGGGGCTACATTCTTCTGAAACGATCACTATTCATTTAGTGAGAAAATATTTCTTATGATGTGATCTTGCTACTCTTTACCTATGTTCATTTCATGCATACCGAGTCAGTTTACATTTCTTTTGAAAACATCATTGGAAAGCCAACATATCATTTCCATCTTAGCCGATGTGCCTCCCACGGGTTTAGCTCGTCGCTAACCGCTGTGACTCGCATGGGTTCAGCTCGTCGCTAGCCGCTGTGACTCTTGGGTTCAGCTCGTCGCTAACCGCTGTGACTCGCATGGGTTCAGCTCGTCGCTAAGGACTCAGATCGACTCCCATTTTCATATAGAGGCCCTAATCTCTCCTAGGCCGAGCGGTTCCAGGTGCCCCCAGATACCACCCGAGAGACAAATGTTTTCTTGTATACAAGTTATCCGAGAACAAATGCATGCTCTAGCCGTTCTATCAGATGAGACACATTTGGACTTATGCACAGATATACGACACGTTTGATTCGTGCCTTCAGGTTTCTCTCAACACGTACAAGTTCGTCTGTACATGTCTACATTTTCAAGCATACTAGTGACAAGCAGATGATCATTCTTATTGAGCAGATCGAGTAGCAACACATATTCTTGCATTTGATTCAATTCAATTATCTTCTCTTATCTTTTGTTGGGGTATCGTTGATCATTGGGACAAGGCAACATAGTGGACTAGAGATCATTTTTACTTAGGCGTACAGATCAATGTTTGTTCGGTTGAAGCAACTCACCGAGATGAATCTTAGTAGAGAGAAGGAGGGACTTCACGCGCCGTTCACGAACAATTCACTGCGGCCTACAATGGCACCAACAGTTGATTAGCATACTTCGTCTCTTTCTCTCAAGATTCAGAATGAATACGAAATGCGATGAAAGCGAACAATGGAAACCAATCATCGAAAACCAACACGAAAATGCCATTCATCAAAACCAAGCAGCGAGAGAAAACATTCAGCAAAACTCTTGGATTCATTTCAATAGAAGCCAATCCATCAATTGGAAAGGTTCATTGCATTTCATCCGTGATCAATCGATACCGGCAAAGGTTTCACCAAATACTCAGTTCATGACTGAGTCAGCAAGCCGTAGATATTACATAGTAGATCGCGAGGAGCGGGGCACTACAGGTGCCATACTGGAAGGGATAAAAATACAACAATCATTAAGGCTGTACAGCAGTCTACCATCCTATCTAAAAATCGGTAATTTTTTTTTGAAAATAAAAAAATATTAACTACTAATCATCTATAAAGAGGTATTATTTAAGAAAACAGAACCACAAGTTTAAGGAACGAAAGTCAATAGCATGGAATCCAATCACAATATAACATATATAGAAGGAGAGAGTGTTAGAGAGGGAAAAGCTAGCATTTTGTAAGGGTCATGTGGTTTGTGGCATATACATGAAGGTGTTATAGGAGGATTTGGGTCTCAACTATAGCTATCAAGTTACACTATTCATGGCATATTGGTTAAGCAGTCTACAAGGCACAAGCTCTTACTCCTAACATGTATGGCTAACCGTATATGTAAGTATCTATATGGCTACATGAACATAACATAGAGATGAAGGGTTAGGTTTCATGGCAGTTGTGAACATCAGTATAGAGTGTCAAGTGTTCATGGGTTAAAACTTGAAATGAAGGGTTCATCATTCAGTTAGCTCAATATTACATATTAGATCTGAAATTGAACTACGCATTTGAAAGCAATCAAAATGTTATCATGTATTTAGTTTTCAAAATTTTGGAGAATTTGAACACACACAAAAAAATCAACTCAATGTGTACCCTAACCACAACTTAACATGTAAGAGTACGAACCTAACATTATATACCTGCACACAACCATGTATACGGCTCAAAACTTTACAATTTAAAACTGCAATTTGAACTAAACACTTAGAATCCAAGGTTAAGGGTTTACTATGTACACAATCTCAGATTTGACAATTCAACACAAAACTCAACCAATTTCTTTAAGAAATGAAACCCTGTATATAACATACATGTGTAGTGATGTAAGCAAAACTAATAACATGAAATTTAAATTTAAGTTACGAATTTAATATGGAGAAACAGAGAACTAGTCACCGATACTGTACTATATTAAAATACTAGGATTTTGAGAACTTACATTAATCATATTACCATGCATTTAGATATGTTGGTAAACAAGTGTGGCATGCATACGTGTCAGGCAAACATCTGTGTCCACTATATATACATTAGGGTAATACAAGAATTAATGGCAAGAAGAAAATAATGATAAAATCTGTTCTTCCTATCTGTTTAAAAGAAGGAACCATTTTGAAACCAGGGCTTATAATATCAAATCCAAGTTAAGGTCTAGCAAAATCATCGATTCATTGTATTAGGAAGAATTTATAGCAAGAAGTTACACAAGGTTATAATAATAACTAAGCTACTCCTACTCATACTCCTACTCCTAAGTTATTTGATGATGGGGTACAATTTATACAACAGAATGGTACGATAGAGATGATATGTTTAAAACCTTCTCAAGATAGAATCTGATAATCATATGCGTCTGTCCAAAATCATGTTACTCAGAGTCCTCGCCATGCCAGTAAGCAAGGCTGCGAATAACGATAGATTCCATAACTAGGGTATGCACCTCTACAATCATGTCGTCTGGAAATCTCGCTATGCCGACTATTATAGCTGCGAGAAATTCCAAATCTCATAACCGAGATACGTACATCCGAAGCCAGGTCTCTATGTTTCCACCACGCCAGCTAATATGGCTGCGATAAACTACAGGTTCCATAATCATGTAGACGTTTTACCATCCCTGTATTCCCGTCAATATATGTTATCAGAAAATATCGTAACTCAGGCTATAAAATTCATCTCGATAGAAAATCAAAATCAACAACGATCCAACAAAATCAATTCAATAATCAAGGAGTGAGAGCGAACAAAACAAGGGAGAGGATTTCAAATTGAAAAAATAAGATTCTCAAGGATCGTCCCAGGAATCTTTCAAGGAATCCTAACTGTGATTGAGTACCCTCAAAAATATCCTAATCCTACTGCAGGCTGTAGTGATACTCTAGTTCGAATACCACTACACAAACTCGACCTGCATGGGCCACCACTAAAAACGTGTCACGACCCGCACCCTAGAGTAAGGGCACGAGACGTGGGTACGTCCAGCCTACGCCGCAGTGTCGGCGGTAGAACGCTGTCCTAGGTCACAACATCTAACATATACAGGTAATAAACAGTTATACTCCCCGAATGGGGGTGACATAACAGAATATATCTCAATCACAACTAAGGTAGAGCAATGAAAGGAAAGATAGATAGATAAACAGATGCAAGATCCAAATCCACAGGAAATACAGATAAAGAGAGAGAGAGCTAAGTGTCTATAATAACTCCACAACATCCAGAAATAATACAGATCCCAAATAGATACAACTCAGTCTAATACTAGGAAATAAGATAAGACAGCTATGGAACAATGGTCTCTACTGCTAAAAGACCTGACTGGAAGTCCTGATCATAAGTTTTCTCTAAAGCTGTCCCATAGGAGGTATCTAAGCCAGCCTCATCCTCTGTAAATATTTCAACAGGTCCAATCAGGACGGGAGCGAGTACAGTACATCTCAACAAAATCATAACCGGTTAGGAAATATAAATATGCTAGAGAGTAAGATACAGGATCTGAAGAATAATATGATAAAAAGAGAGACTGTAAGTAAATAGCTACAATATATAGAGAACTAACAGTGCTAGTGATTCAGAGCACAAGATGGTTATGTAGACGGCACGATGTTATACACGAGTAATCTAAAGAGGTTTGTACACGAGTAATCTACTGGATTGAATACATAACCACTTCTACTCCCCCGTCCCAATCAATACACAAGGATCCAGCTACGTTATGTTATTGTACACGAAGGTCATGTGAAAACATGATTATACACGATTCACACGTTTCGTACACGAATATAACAAATAAAAGGAGTACACGATGTTCCCGATAAAGTACACGAACACGAATACCCGATGTATCCGCTAAGGGGATAACATCGCACAACCAGATCCATATAGTACTAATCCGTGTTTCCAACGTGTCAGCATCATGTAAAGTAATCTAAAGCAGGAATATAAACCTAAACAAGATATGAAATGATCAGAGAATGTACTCGCCTGTATCCGGTGAATCTGGAGAATATATACTGTCCGAGGAGTGGTGTCTGTCTCCTATAGAACAGTACAAGTCACTATGAGTCTACCATGATAATAAGACGCAAATCAATGCATTCTACATGAATCTAGGTCAATCTAGACCAAAGTCAACTCTAGGTCAACTCTGGTCAACCCTAGAAGTCAAACTAGGTCAACCAAGTCAAACCTAAGTCAAACTAGTCAAACTAGTCTATTCTAGGTCTAACAAGGCTATTCTAAGTCTAACTAGAATACACAAGTCTATTCTAGGCTCCATACTAGGCATACCATGCCATAGGCTAAAAGACTAGGCCATGGGCCAATAGGCTAAGCCAAGTCTAAGCAAAACCATATCCATATCTAAACCATACATATATATACATATATACAATACATTCTATCTTATGGTATCACATACACTATATATATCTAATATATAAGCTAATAGGAATTTACATATAGATTCACTAAAATAATATAACTAGAATACACATATAGGCTAATGTGTATACAATACAACCTATAAGACAATACTTATATATATGCATAGGCATAGAGAGGGGCACATAAATATGTGTCCAAGTGTATGTGTGTGTGTGTATCAGATAGAGGGTGTGTCTCATAAGAGAGTGGCATATATATATATACTAGTGTATGTGTGTGGGTCATGAGAGAGTGTGAGATACATGAATGTGTGGGGGATTACATGTGAGTGTAGGCTTGTGTGTGTGAGTGGCTAGAGGGGACATGTGCGTACATAGGCATGTGTGCGTGATGAAAAGGCATGTGTGTGTGAGTGGTATCAATTAGTGAGAGTGTGTGTCAAGAGTGAAGTGAGGGTGTGTGAGTGTTAGGAATCACATGACAGTATGGCATGTGTGTGTAATTCTAGAGAGTGAGGGTGTGTGTGTTTAGGTATGAGAACACAGTGAAGTGAGTGTCATAGAGTGATAGATAAGTGAAGGGTGTAATGCATGTGTGAAATCAGCGTAAAAATAGTAAGGAAACTCAAGATAACACAACCCATTCTCAGATTTACATAGGAATCCAGTTTCAGTCCCTATATGAATTCTTAGTTTAACAAACTCATGAAAAACATCAAAACCAATTAACAGTCCTGACATTGAATTCACAGTTTAAAACCAATCCCCCAAATCAGTTAAACAGTCCAAACAGGACCCATATTTCAGATTTAAAATAGTTTGAACATCCCCTCCTCATTACCAGATTTCTAACACTGAATCTAACAGTTCAAAATAGCATTAAACCCAACTTCATTCAGATTTCAGTTAACATGTACAGTCCCATAACCAATTCAGATTAAACTCAGATATCAAGGTTAAAATAACAGTTCAGCTAACCCATATAAACACATAAAACCATTTAAAACAGCCCTTTTGACTTAAGCCCAGATTTTGATTCACACAAACCCCCATTTAACCCCAAATTCCACATACTATTAGATATCTACTAGATGCACATATTAGGGGATTAATTACAAGCAATTAACTGTGCTAAAAGGGTTTAATTGATTGACAAAAACCAATTTGCAAAACTGAAAAAAAAACAGAAATAAGAACTGATACCATGGTTTCAAAAATAACATGGGAAATGAGAAATTAACAGTCAAAATCAAATTAAAATGATGAACTAAAGGTTGGTAACATTAACACACAATGTGTACGTGTCACACAAGTGGTTTGTGTCCACAAAAACTGGACACAAACGTGTCCAACGAATTTAAAATACAAAACAGTTGAAACTGTGCAACACAGAAAAATAATCATCGTGCACGTGTTCTCGACTCTCGTGTGCACGACACGACACGACCCACGAGGTTGTGTCCACGTGTCGATCTAGACTAGGGCTAGGGTTAGGACACCCTAAATCGTGTCCACATTGTGTGTACACGACACGACACACGAGTGTCAGTGCACGTTTTCAACAGAAAACTGCACAGTGTGAGAACGGTGTACGTGTTCGTGCGTGTCCGACACGACACATGGGGCCCTGAAACTTGGGGAGCCCCGTGTCAGTGTCGGCCCCCAGCTATGTGTCAAGTCCCACGTGTCGTGGTGGCGTGTCCGTGTCAAAAACATGCCCGAGTGGCAGGGCACGCACAGTCCCCGCGCACGCGTGTGCACGACCGTGTGTACACGTGCCCGACACGACTCGACACGACACGAAAACCCGACACAACTTCATAAACGTGTAAGCAAGGTTAAATAATAATTTCCTATTCAAACAAATACTCAAAATTCACATGAAATGCCAATGGGCATTTCATCAAACACCTAATACCATTCACTAATACGTGTCCTGTTTGGACACGAAAGGACACGAAAATTTGGGGATTCCTATTCCTATAGTTAGGCTAGGTATAGGGCTCCCTAATGATGCAAAAATAACAGAGTTCTATGGTGAGGAATTGAAATTACCTATGAGTATCAAAAGCTCCAAAAAGCTCCACAAGAGGTGCTCCTCTTGATGGCCAAATTCCTCCAATGAGCCCCAAAGCTAAGAACACTTGGTACCACCAGAAAGTAGAGGAAATTTAGGACTCAATGCAATTTGTTTGGGTTAAAAAGGAATAAAAATGGATTTACTAGGATTTATGGAAGATGGGGGCTTACCTGTCACGCCCCGATTCAGGGAATCGCTCGCTTTGCTTCGATTCACGCCGAATCGATCGTCCTCGCTAAGGCGTGATGCCGTACAAGTCTGGAGTTGCACTTGTACAAGGCTAGAACATGCACATTTATATCAATTCATCACATTTGAAAATTAAGCCACAGTTGCGGAAACATTAAGCAAGCGGAACAGGAAGAAAATATTCATTTTATTGATGATTGTAGTCAGAATACAACTTTTCTCGATAATATTTGAAATGCCTTTTCGGCTACATTGATTCATGAAAAGAAGTACAACTGATAGGCTGCCATGAAATAATTTCCCGTTCCATACATCACGCCCCTTTAGTACTTTGAAATATACGCAGCTATCTTTGAAATCTCCGCAATACTTTGTGCGTCTTTAGGGAAAAACAACTTGAAAGGGAACAGCAGTTCAGAAAGCTTTAATTGCGATGTGCGCCCGAGCCTTCTCCAGTACCTGTGGAGGAGGGGTCAGCACATTATAACAATGCGCTGGTGAGCCCCGTTGGCCCACTCAGCTAAACCAACATTTTATTAATGACAAGCATTTTAAAGATATGAAATTATAAGGGACAGGCAACATTTAGAGTAAATCACAATTCAAATGACATGGTAGTTCAATAAACCATATTTACTTTACCATTGGCCGAATCCAGCTTTCCTGCATAAGATACAGGATAATAATAATATACTTACCGCCCCTGCATAAGACATTGATTAGCATACATTCCCACGATGTGACCACTGGTGTTGTTAAACCATATGGACTCTTTTCATTCATTCATTTGCATTTGGGACTTCAAGATAATGAGATGACAGCACAGTAGGGAGCTAGCCTCTATGATGCCTCGCATTACTCATGTTCCCCAAAGCACTTCATTATTTCCTCCTAGGCCGAATCGGTACAGGCGCCCCTGTACCGTTCGAGGAAATTATTGCTCAATCCTTGTATACAAGTTGTCCATGGTCAGGCGAATGTGTGTCCGACTCGATATACACAGTGTGCAAAGAATATTTGAAGTAATAGGCAACAGGATCATTCTTAGCATTTCATAACCATCATTCTAGGGATCAATTCAATCATTTCAATGTTCAGTTCATTGCAGTGTAATCAATTCATTTCAATGTTCTATCTCTAGCATCTTAGTGGTATTGACTTGTGGCTTTAGCATCTTGATATCGATCAACGGATGTTGCAAGACAATTATTTAGTTGGCATGAAGGAATAGCGAGAGGGACAATACCACCACAGAGATCCACACTCACCAAATTAGAGAATCGTCGAGAGAGAGAGGAACACTTGCACGCTTAGCCTTCCGTCACGCGTCAGTCTGCATTGGCACCAAAAGATTGATTAATAATCCGTCTCGTTGTGTTCTCTTCTCTCAGAATTCTCAAGAATGAATGCTATGCAAATCGATGAAAATGGACAAGAATCAAATCATCGAAAATCATTCAGAAAAGCATCCATCAAAACCAAGCAGCAAAACCAGCAGCAAAACATCCAGAGAAAACTCTTGGACGCATTTCAAGAGAAACCGATCCATCAATTGGAAAGGTTCTTATGCACTTGTCCGTGATCGATTCGATGCCGACGGTAAGTTTCCCCAATACTCGGTTCCGACCGAGTTAGCCAAGCCACAAGCCTTACATAGTGAACCGCTAGGATCGGGACACTACATAATATACCACTAAGAAAAAGTTTCGTCCTCGAAACTTAAAGCAAAGGTCCTACCTCAAAATTATCAAACAGCGAGGGGTACTTCACTCGCATCTCTTCTTCTAATTCCCATGTCGACTCCTCTACAGCATGGTTCCGCCACAGCACGTTGACCAGGGATACTGTCCGATTCCGCAAAACTTTCTCTTTTCTGTCCAAAATTTGGACAGGTTCTTCAGTGTAGGATAGGTCAGCGCTCAGCTGCAGCTGGTCGAAATTCACTACGTGACTTGGATCATGCACGTACTTCCGAAGTTGAGATACATGGAAGATATCGTGCACATCAGCCAAAGCCGGAGGCAGTGCAAGTCGATAAGCCACTGAGGCTACCTTCTCCAAAATCTCGAATGGTCCGACGAATCTCGGGCTTAGCTTTCCTTTCATCCCAAACCGCATCACACCTCGCATGGGTGTGACCTTCAAGAAGACATGATCGCCTGCTGTGAATTCCAAAGGTCGTCGATGAACATCCGCATAACTCTTTTGTCGACTTTGAGCAACTCTAAGTCTTTCTCGAATTAAGTGAATCCTCTCGACGGCCTGTTCCACAAGTTCTGGTCCAAGCACTTGCCGTTCACCTACCTCATCCCAGCATATCGGTGATCGACATTTCCATCCATATAAGGCTTCGTACGGGGCCATTTGGATACTTGCCTGATAACTGTTGTTATAGGCAAATTCTGCTAATGCGAGATGTGTGTCCCAATTTGTCTTCGAATCGAGCAGCACAATCTCAACATATCTTCAAGAATCTGGTTTACTCTCTCTGTCTGACCATCAGTCTGCGGATGGTAAGCTGTACCGAAGTTCAACTTTGTGCCCATAGCCGAGTGCAGACTTATCCAAAATCGCGACAAGAATCTTCCGTCTCTATCCGATACTATAGAAGCTGGCACTCCATGTAATCGAACAATTTCATTTATATAGATCTGAGCCAACCGTTCTACTCCCCATGTAACTTTTATTGGAATGAAATGTGCCGACTTGGTTAATCTATCCACGATAACCCAAATCGCATCATTTCCCTTCTGAGTTCTTGGCAAGCCAACTATAAAATCCATACAGATATTATCCCACTTCCAAAGTGGAATAGCCAAATTTTGTAGTTCTCCGCCTGGCCGTTGATGTTCGGCCTTCACACGCTGACAATCCATGCATTGTGACACGAATAGCGCCACATCCTTCTTCATACCATGCCACCAAAAGGTTGAACGTAGATCCTTATACATTTTCGTGCCTCCCGGATGCAAGGAATACTTCGCGAAATGAGCCTCGGTCAGTATTTCCTTCCTGATATTCTCATCCTTAGGAACGCACAATCTCCCCTTGACACGAATAGTGTCATCTTCAACGGTAAAGTCTGACGCCTTTCCTGCTAGAATCAACTCGCGTATCTTCTGTAGAAACGGGTCATCCTTCTGAGCAATCTTAATCCTTCCCTGGAGACTCGGCTCAAGTTGTAACTGAGCCAACTGCACATTCTGCGGACGGATCCTGAACTCGATGCCCATCTCTTCAAGATCCCGTAGTACCTCTTTTGCTATTGTTAGGGACCCAACAAATTTCCGACTCAAGGCATCAGCTACCACGTTCCCTTTACCCGGCGTGTAAGAGATTGTCAAGTCATAATCTTTGATCAATTCTAACCAACGCCGCTGCCTCAAATTCAATTCCTTTTGCGTGAATATGTACTTTAGGCTTCTGTGATCCGTGAAGATCTCGCAGGACACACCATAAAGATAGTTTCGCCACAATTTCAACGCGAACACAATCGCTGCCAGTTCCAAATCATATGTTGGATAATTCTTCTCATGCTGTTTGAGTTGTCTCGAAGCATAAGATATTGTCTTCCCATGTTGCATAAGAACACATACCAAACCAAGTCCCGACGCGTCACTGTAGATCTGAAATCCCTCAGAGCCTTCCGGCAGTGCTAAAATTGGGGCCGTGACGAGCCGCTGCTTGAGTTCTTAGAAACTACTCTCACAGTCGTCCGTCCACTTAAATACGACTCCTTTCTGAGTCAGGCGAGTCAAAGGTGAGGCGATTCTCGAGAAGTCCTTTACAAATCTACGGTAGTACCCGGCTAAACCAAGGAAACTCCGTATTTCACTAGCTGATGCAGGCTGCTTCCAGTCCACCACTGCCTCAATCTTCTTTGGGTCGACGGCAACACCTTCCGCCAAAACAACATGTCCAAGGAACGACACGCTGTTCATCCAAAACTCGCACTTACTTAGCTTTGCATAGAGCTGGTTGTCTCGTAGCGTCTGAAGTACTTCTCTCAAGTGCTCGACATGAGTCTCCCTATCCTTTGAGTAGATCAAGATGTCATCGATGAACACAACAACAAACTTGTCTAAGAACGGTTGAAACACTCTATTCATTAAATCCATGAAGGCTGCTGGAGCATTAGTCAAGCCGAATGGCATGACCAAAAACTCATAGTATCCGTATCTCGTACGGAATGCTGACTTAGGAACATCTTCGGGTCTGATCTTCAACTGATGATATCCTGAACGAAGATCGATTTTTGAAAACACGGTCGCCCCTTGTAGCTGATCGAATAGATCATCTATCCTTGGCAAAGGATACTTGTTACGGATGGTTGCCTTATTCAGTTCTCTGTAATCGATGTATAGCCGCATCGTTCCATCCTTCTTCTTTACAAACAACACTGGAGCTCCCCATGGAGATACACTTGGGCGAATGTATCCTCGGTCTAATAATTCTTGTAGCTGCACCTTTAGTTCCTTCAATTCTGTCGGAGCCATCCTGTACGGTGCTTTAGATATCGGACGAGTATCCGGAAATATGTCAATTGTGAATTCAATTTCTCTATCCGGTGGCATCCCAGGTACCTCGTCCGGAAACACATCGGGGAACTCTGCCACGATCTCGGTCTGATTCGAATCTACACCCTTCATTTGAGTATCAAAAACAGAAGCAAGGAACCCTTCACACCCTGAGTACAACATGTGCCATGCTGTAACTGCCGATATTACCATAGGTCCTTGGAACGCCGAGCCGCACGAGTAAGAGAACTCTGTTTCTCCGGTTAGGCAAAACACAACTCTCTTATCCGCACAGTCAATCGTTGTATGACAGGCGCTGAGCCAGTCCATTCCCAAGATGATATCGTACTCTTTGATGTCGAGTACAATTGCATCCAGAGATAAAGTCTTGCCTCCAATTTTAATGTAGCCATCCCTGCAAATCAAAGTTGCAGGCATATCTACTCCCGAAGGAGTGCTAACACACAAAGCTGTCTTTAGTTGAGTCATACAAAATTTATTTTCCGTTGCAAAATCAGAAGAGATAAAGCAATGAGTAGCGCCAGAATCAAAAAGTACTCTTGCAGGTGTGCCTTTATATAGCAACGTACCTGTTATAACATACTCCGCGGTCTGGGCCTCTGCCTGAGTCAAGGCATAAACCCTTGCTTGCCCACCTTGTTGATTCGGTGCATTCCCAGCTGGAGCCGGTAAGGCTGGTGGTGCTTCGCCACGATGCTGGTTGTTATATGGTCCCCGGTTGTGGTTGTTATGCCCACGATACTGATTATTGTTATGCCCACGAGGAGGATACTGATTCCCTCCTCTATTTCTGCAGTCAGCTTCCTTATGGCCCTGTTCGCCACATTTGAAACACTTCACCCGACAATCCTCAGATCGATGTCCCCAACGGTTGCATGATTTACAACGTTCTGTATGTTGAGGCCCTCTATTGTCTCCAGTATTGTGACGCTTAGGTGCGTCGTTCCTGCTAGCAGACCAAGGTCGTTTCTGATTATTGAGTCCTTGGTTGCTCTTCATTGTCTCACGACTAGCCGGCTTATGAAATCTCTCCATCTCGAGAGCTGTCTCGTACGCCTCCCGGTAAGACGTACATTTTCGAGTTAGCACATCCCGCTCTAGGCCCTCATTCAAGCCTTGCACAAATCTTCCTCGCTTGGCGTCGTCATTCGGTACCATGTACCCAGCGAATGTGACTCTCTTCAAAAACTCTGTCTCGTAGTCATGCACTGACATACTGCCTTGTCGAAGTGCAATGAACTCATTCTCTTTTCGTTGTCGGACAGCGGGTGGAATGAATTGAGTGATGAAAGCCTGCTTGAAGGCCTCCCAAGACATCTTTATATCCTGACTATTTCCGCAAAGTGCCTGTCTCTGCGAAATCCACCATTCCTGGGCCTTGAGACGAAGTTGTACAGCGGCACACTCCACTCTCTTACTGCCCTGAATCTCTAACATTCGGAAATAGCCCTCCAGTGTGTTCAAGAAGCCCATCACCTCATCTGGCTCCTCTTTTCCATTAAAATCAGGTGGGTCGCAACTTTTAAATTCAGAGAACTTGAAGCTCGTCCTCTTCCGTGTCGGCGTCTCAGATTTCTCTGCCGGCACCTCCACGGTCTCGGTTGCTGTGGCCTTTGCAGAAACATTAGAATCGGCCGACAGCTTGATGACAATCTGAGTTAGACTATCAACTTGCTTTTGTTGAGCATCCAGCTGCTCCTGAAACTGATACTGAAGCTGCTCCTGAAGCGCGCGATGTTGAGCTTCGCTCTGCTTCCTCTGAGCCTCCATTTTCTTAATCAGTTTCTCAATCGGGTCAGACGATGAATTCATCTTTGAGCTATCACCCTTGGTCATTCTACAACAAAGAAATAATTCCATTAGCACTCATAAAATATTTATGGGCTTATTGTATGGAACATTATTTCATGCCAGCGCTATCGACACCATCAATCGAGAAAATTTGCATCAAGACTTCCTTTTTGAAATAATTATTTTTAAAATCCGAGGAAGTGAAACCGTGCTCTGATACCAACTTGTCATGCCCCGATTCGGGGAATCGCTCGCTTTGCTTCGATTCACGCCGAATCGATCGTCCTCGCTAAGGCGTGATGCCGTACAAGTCTGGAGTTGCACTTGTACAAGGCTAGAACATGCACATTTATATCAATTCATCACATTTGAAAATTAAGCCACAGTTGCGGAAACATTAAGCAAGCGGAACAGGAAGAAAATATTCATTTTATTGATGATTGTAGTCAGAATACAACTTTTCTCGATAATATTTGAAATGCCTTTTCGGCTACATTGATTCATGAAAAGAAGTACAACTGATAGGCTGCCATGAAATAATTTCCCATTCCATACATCACGCCCCTTTAGTACTTTGAAATATACGCAGCTATCTTTGAAATCTCCGCAATACTTTGTGCGTCTTTAGGGAAAAACAACTTGAAAGGGAACAGCAGTTCAGAAAGCTTTAATTGCGATGTGCGCCCGAGCCTTCTCCAGTACCTGTGGAGGAGGGGTCAGCACATTATAACAATGCGCTGGTGAGCCCCGTTGGCCCACTCAGCTAAACCAACATTTTATTAATGATAAGCATTTTAAAGATATGAAATTATAAGGGACAGGCAACATTTAGAGTAAATCACAATTCAAATGACATGGTAGTTCAATAAACCATGTTTACTTTACCATTGGCCGAATCCAGCTTTCCTGCATAAGATACAGGATAATAATAATATACTTACCGCCCCTGCATAAGACATTGATTAGCATACATTCCCACGATGTGACCACTGGTGTTGTTAAACCATATGGACTCTTTTCATTCATTCATTTGCATTTGGGACTTCAAGATAATGAGATGACAGCACAGTAGGGAGCTAGCCTCTATGATGCCTCGCATTACTCATGTTCCCCAAAGCACTTCATTATTTCCTCCTAGGCCGAATCGGTACAGGCGCCCCTGTACCGTTCGAGGAAATTATTGCTCAATCCTTGTATACAAGTTGTCCATGGTCAGGCGAATGTGTGTCCGACTCGATATACACAGTGTGCAAAGAATATTTGAAGTAATAGGCAACAGGATCATTCTTAGCATTTCATAACCATCATTCTAGGCATCAATTCAATCATTTCAATGTTCAGTTCATTGCAGTGTAATCAATTTATTTCAATGTTCTATCTCTAGCATCTTAGTGGTATTGACTTGTGGCTTTAGCATCTTGATATCGATCAACGGATGTTGCAAGACAATTATTTAGTTGGCATGAAGGAATAGCGAGAGGGACAATACCACCACAGAGATCCACACTCACCAAATTAGAGAATCGTCGAGAGAGAGAGGAACACTTGCACGCTTAGCCTTCCGTCACGCGTCAGTCTGCATTGGCACCAAAAGATTGATTAATAATCCGTCTCGTTGTGTTCTCTTCTCTCAGAATTCTCAAGAATGAATGCTATGAAAATCGATAAAAACGGACAAGAATCAAATCATCGAAAATTATTCAGAAAAGCATCCATCAAAACCAAGCAGCAAAACCAGCAGAAAAACATCCAGAGAAAACTCTTGGACGCATTTCAAGAGAAACCGATCCATCAATTGGAAAGGTTCTTATGCACTTGTCCGTGATCGATTCGATGCCGACGGTAAGTTTCCCCAATACTCGGTTCCGACCGAGTTAGCCAAGCCACAAGCCTTACATAGTGAACCGCTAGGAGCGGGACACTACATTACCTCTTCTAAAACTTAGCAAGAACTTCTAATGGAGGCTAGCCCTAACTTTGAGGGGCATTAAATAGGATGGGAAGGGGTCAATAGTGGCTGCCATGGGCTGATTAGGGTTAGGGTTGGTTCATGGTGTGGGCCTATGGGCTATTAAGCCTAAGTCATTAGTCATGACTTATGTAGTCATAAGTCATATTAGTCAAATCAACTCCAAATCTCTCCAAACAAGTTCCAATGACTTAAACTTCACTAAAATAGGTCAAACCAAGTTTACTTAACCTAACCAAGTGGTCTTAACCTAGGTTAGTCACTAGGTTAGCCTTCTAGTCAACACTAGTCAAAGTCAACTATAGGGTCAAAATCAATTCTACTAAAAATCACTAAAAATCACTAAAAGTCATATTAATTATAATAAATATAATTAATACTAATAATCACTAAAAACGGTTAGCTGGGACTATCTATGACTAATCTAGGTTGGGTCCAAACCAAGTTAGGCTAATCACAATACATGGCAATCAATTAAATAATATTAAAATCACACTATTCTTAATAATATATTAAATTCCAAATATATATATATTAAATTCAAATAAAATTACAAAATGACAAAAATACCCTCGAACTGGAATTGATAAATGAAACACCCTAATCACATAGACAGGCTCTAGGTTAAGCTGTCTCTAGTGTTACACTATCAAAACACCAAAATCATATGTCATGATTTAAAAATAGTTTTAAAATGATTTAAAATTACCAAAATTTATATCATGATTTAAAATATCATTATTAAAAGATTAAAATTACAAAATTTCAAAATTACCCTCATTTAGAAAATTGGGTGTTACAACGTACGTGAGCCATTCAAGTCAATTAGTAAGAGCTAGATGAGGGTTAATATCTTGTTAGGGTTTTCAAACTCAATTCCAACATGCATGCTATATATCTTGTCTTGGCCACACCCACATGGAAGTATATATATACATATATATGTGATCATTCATTTCTATTTGAAACCAACAGACTTCTCCCACGTAGCACTGCACTTGCATGCGCCCCAACTCAATCTTCTCCATCGTCACTACAAGGAAAGATATTTTAGGCCACAAAATCTGGGACGACCAAAAAAATTTAATCCTCCAAACTAATGTTTAGTGACTAAAAAATTATTGTTGTCATCTAAGTCCTCTAAATTTTAAAAAATTCGAAAATTTATGAAATGCCCAAAAAACGAAATAGTTTTATGAAAAATCCATCACACAATAACATTTCATCGCGTGTCCAGAATTAGCAAAAAATATATAAAAGGGGTTCCGAATGACCTTTTTGTCCTTCCTTCTAATTTATTGAAAACTCCCACGAAACTACTCTTAAAAAAATGTTTTGATACTTCCACTTCTTCCATACGCTGCTCACTTTCGAATCTAGATTTTCTCCTCAAAAGTCTTCAAACCTTACTTCAAAAACTCGTCAAAATTTTTTGAAAAGGTCGACAAACAGTAAAACTGTTAAAACGGAGGTCCAAACATCATTTTTTCTCGATTCTAAAATTTTGGAAGGCCAACTAACCGAACCTCGTTTTGACCTCCCAGTCAAAAGTTATGGCCCTTAAAAGTTTCAACTAGACATAAAATGCAGGAGAATGATCATTCTCCGTGGTAATATCACGAAGAATGGTCATTCTTCGTGCTAAAACCACGAAGAATAGCCATTTTCCGTGCTAAAACTACGAAGAATGGTCATTCTCCTTGTTAAATTGACAAAGAATAGCCATTCTTCGTGTTAGAATGACAGAGAATAACCATTATCCGTCAATTTAACAAGAAGAATGACCATTCTCCGTGCTAAAACCACGAAGAATGGTCATTCTCCATGTTAAAACCACGGAGAATGGTCATTCTCCTTGTTAAATTGTCCAAGAATAGCCATTCTCCGTGTTAAAATGACGGAGAATGGCCATTCTCCGTCATTTTAGCAAGGAGAATGGCCATTCTTCGTTATTTTAGTACGGAGAATAGCCATTCTCCGTATTAAAATGACGGAGAATAACCATTCTCAGTCATTTTTGAGATGGAGAATGGCCATTCTCCGTCATTTTGACACGGAGAATGACTATTCTCCGTTATTTTACTACAGAGAATGGCATTTCTCCTTGTTAAATTGACAAAGAATAGTCATTCTCCGTATTAGAATGACGTAGAATGGCCATTCTCCGTCAATTTAACAAGGAGAATGGCTATTCTCCGTGCTAAAACCACGGAGAATGACCATTCTCTTTGTTAAATTGACAAAGAATAGCCATTCTCCGTATTAGAATGACGGAGAATGGCCATTCTTCGTTAATTTAACAAGGAGAATGGCCATTCTTCGTCATTTTAACACGAAAAATGGTCATTCTCTGTGTTAAAATGACGAAGAATGGCCATTCTCGGTAATTTTATCATAGAGTCATTCTCCGTCATTTTGATACGGAAAATGGTCATTCCCCGTCATTTTGACACGAAAAATAATCATTTTCCGTCATTTTGACATGGATAAGGCCATTCTCCATGGTTTTAGCACGGAGAATGGTCATTCTCCGTAATTTTAATACGGAGAATGATGGAGAACAGTCGATAGAAACCTAAAACCTATTTTTGTTTTTTTGTGGAAAAAAATTTATCAGGAACAAAAATTCAAGAGTTTTCGTTCTTCTTTCAAAACGATGCTAACTCTTATGGAAAAGAAGAAGATCTTCTCTCCACAATTGACCTAATCGCCGGAAAACTTCAAATCTCTCCACGATGATGATGAGCGATGATCGGAGTTCGACTGAAGATAAGTACAGTGAACTACCAACGATCTTTGCGATCTCTGCTGAAGATGAGAGCAATGGAATTCAGATCTCTCGTGAAGAAGAAGAAGACGAAAATCGCAATCCAAATCTGAGTTTGTGCGAAGGATAGTTATGGTATTATAAAGATGGCAGTTTTGTAAATACAGAGCATCTAAAGGGAATCTTGGAATATTTAACGTGAAAATATATAATTCTGGACAATTCATAAAACCCATCCTGCGGGTGTATTTTTCATACGAACCAATCCTGAAATTGGGTTTCTCAGCAATTTCTAGTTAAAAAAATTGTGAACTCTCTAGAGAGTATTAATTAGTTTGGTGACAAAAGAATTCTTTACAAGAGAAAACTAAGACCACTAGATAAAATATTCTCACTTAAACTAGAGGGGAATAGTAAATTTAAGATGACTAAACAAAATATTCTAGCCTAAAGTACGAATTTCTCACCTAGAGGAGGGAGAATACTAAATTTAAGACAACTAAATAAAATTCGTCTAAATTAGAGAGAAGTACTAAATTTAAGACGACTAAAAAAATATTCTCACCTAAAGTAGGAAAAATAATAAATTTAAGATGACTAACAATATGTTTTCGCATAAAGTAGGTGAAATAATTATAAATTTTTCACCAAAATTAAGTTTATGTGATAGATGAAAATTAGTCAGCCGACAACCCAAAAAGAGTAATTCTATGGGGACACATTACCATTGACATACTCTATAGCCATACTTATGTGGTAAGTGATATGACATCTCCATCTCAGCCTTAAAAAAGAGAAATTAATTAAAGGCCAATAATTACCATTTTTGACATGTAGATGGACAATGTTGGCATTTAATTACCATTTTGTTGCATGTATATAGGTAGTTTTGGCATGTATAAGTAATTAAGACCCAAAGTTTAATAAGTAATCCTATGGAGATACATTTCCATTGATATCTATAGCCATACTGATGTAGCAAGTGATATGACGTGTCCATGTCAGCCTTAAAAAGAGAAATTAATTAAGGGCCAATAATTACCAGTTTTGGTATGTAGATGGACAATTTTGACATTTAGTTAACAGTTTTTGTTATGTCGAGGGGTTGTTTTGGCATGTATAAGTAATTAAGATGCAAAGATTAATTTAGGTCAACAATTTTTGACTTTCTTGCATGCCTCAAATATTACCACTTATTTGTTGGCTCATTATTAGTGATAAGAGATAACAAATTCTTCTTCAATGGATTAACTAATTATGGATCCTTTTCATTTCACTTCATTTGGAATACAGGGGATATCAATCACAAGGCAAAGTCTACAATAGAAAAATTTGACTCTCATATCTCAAATATTACCACATAAAATTGTTATTTTGATATCAGTCACAAGGCTAAGCCATAATTTGTAATTCATATCCCATATATTACTCGTTGAGTTTCTTACTCGTTATGGCTGATTATGTGGTTGAACATAGTATTAGAGGAAAAAAAATTTGGTCTTAATTATTATACATGCCAAAACTACTCATCTACATGCCAAAAACTTGTAATTAAATGCCAAAATTATCCATCTACATGCCAAAACCTGGTAATTATTAACCTTAAATTGGCGTGGACATGCCGTATCACTTGCCACATCAGTGTGGCTATAGGGTATGTCAATGAAAATGTGTATCACTTGCCACATCAGTGTGGCTATAGGGTATGTCAATGAAAATGTGTCCCCATAGAATTATTACCCAAAATATATACCTTTTAAACTAAAACTTAAAAATGAAAAAATATAGTAGAATATATGAAATCTTTTTTTCAATTTAGGTGGACCCAATTGTTCCCGAATTTAGAACTTAAGGTTATGTATATATCTCCTGAGAATATAATCCATGCGGTTTCCACGAGAAAAAAAAAATTAGGACGAAAGAGGCGTGCTCCTTTCGGAAAGCCATTGCTGTTCTACCACAAGTCAAAGTATCTTTTATTGCTCTATTCTCCCACAAATCCAAAGTGTTTTCTACTATTCAATTAGTGCACTGACTCATCTTTCATGTTAGTCCCAAGCATATTACATTAGAAACAACCTTTAAAGTTTTTCTTTGTAGAGTTTTTTTCGTTCTTTTTTAAATATTTCTCCTGTATAATTTCATCTGAACTTAATTTGCTCACTTGCTTTTGTCTTAGTTGCAATGAAGACTTTTCTGGAAAGACCACTAGTAGGTAATAAAGTCCCATTATTTCCACTGGGAAGAAAATAATGGATTATTGGTCACAAATAGATCCTAATACATAGAGTTTGAGGACCTAATTATTTTAGGTACAGTTAGGTAAAGTTATGTATTATTTATTTTGTGGTAGGGCGATTCGTAGAGCTGGAAAGGGACGAGTTCGAAAAACTAGGTCGTCATCTCCATATTCATCTAATACAATATTCAAATGTCTTAAATAAGAAGTGCAAGAGTTGTAGGCCCAGCTTCAGATGAAGAAGAAAGCTAGAATGGGAGTTGTTGAACAACAAGAACAAAAGGCTCAATGGAACTTTGTGATGCAACAACTAAAGTACTTGTTTTCGGATTCTCAATTCCTAAACCCACTCATTTATCTCATGAAGACAATGAAGATGAAGACGATGAAGACGATGAAGATGGTGATGAGAGAGACCAAAAGTTTGGAACAACAAAGTCATTTTTTTGCAACAATGTAGTGGCCAAAGATCTTTTGCAACTAAAATGCTTAATTAGTCGTTCCATACATTGGGTCAGGAGCCTGAGCCGACGATGCTTGCGACCAAGAAATTTAGTAGCGATAAACCATAGGCAACAAATTTTACATTTGTGTGACAAAAAACTGCTAGTCATCTAAAGCCCTTATCTTAGTAGTGCGTCCGCGCGCATACCTTCATCTTTTATACCACCATTGTGCGCCCCTTATTATATATAATTAATGTTTGAGTGCATGCATACTACAGTTAAGGAAGAGCGCGGTCTGTCCTAAGGGCCGCTTCCTTTTAGTACTTCCTCAGACAAAGACAATAGTCACTACTTGAGATTTAATGTTGTAGTCCATCTCATCTATGCATAGTATTCATTTGTCTGAAAATTCTCTACTTCTACTCTTTTGAATTATGTTATCTCTGCTCTCAAATTTAAATTTTTGGGAGGGGGGAGGGGATTGTTGTATGATATTTGGAAAAATCAAATTTCTTTCTAAAGCTTATTCCTATTAGCATTTGATAGCTCAATTGGATAGCTACTTAACTAGTTGTATTATTATTAAATAGCAATTATTTGTTGTGTTGAATATGGCCAGATTTATTAGCCTATTAAGTCCTATTAACCCCTAGACTCTTTAGTGATTCATAACGGATAATTTATTAGCCTATTAAATAATTTCAAAATGGTCTTTATTACTTGGCCTTAGGTATGGGTTCCTATATATATATATATATATATATATATATATATATATATATATATATATATATATATATATAATAAAAATATATATATAATAAAAATATATATATATATATATATATAATAAAAAAAAAATATAATAAATATATATATATATATATATATATATATATATATATATATATATATATATATATATATATATATATATATATATAGATATATATTGGTTGCTCAATTGAAAGTGTGATAGAAAAGAAAGAAGAAAAAATTAAGTGTCTATTCATTAATTCCATTTTCCGTACATCTTTCCTTCACCAAATTATATTCTATTAAATTCTCATTTTATTCATCTGGGCGAAGCTAAGTTCGGGTCATTCTTCTGGAGTTGTGTTCAACGACAGAAAGTCTGTAGCAATGGAATTTTACATGTAGGAGGATTCGAGATAAAGTTTGCACATAAACCTCGAATAATCTATTAGACAATGCTTCATGCATTACTTTCCCGTAGACCGGTAACTCTAACCTCTTGTTATTTTGTTTACAGGAATCAAGGTATTTCTCCAATAATCTAAGAGATTATTCCATATGATTATTTTTAAATATTCTGATCTTAGTATGCGTTTTAGAAATATATATGTGCAATCTTTAGAAATGATTCTTCTAACAAATCCTTTTTGAAAATTTTATAGTGGTTCTATCTGGCTTATAATTTGTTTAGTTAGTATGTAATTTTAGTGTTCATCTATTCTGCTACTATTTTTATCAATATATTTGTCACCATTCAGGTGATTTTTACCAACAGTCGACATCCTTTTCTGTACTTGAGTAATCACTTACTCTTCCTATATAAGACATCATTAGCACGGGTCCTATCTATTTGAAGGTCACAGACTACACGTCATCTTGGGCCATTTTACAGGTATAACGGCGCCCCTTGTAGTGCGGGTAGCTAGCCCCACTGAAGGTCCCGCATACTGTGCTACTACTTCAGCACTGTGCTACTACTTCAGCACGAGGTTCCTCCAAGGACGAATCGGTTTTCAAGGCCTTGGAATACCGTTCGAGGAACCACATTGTCGACAAGTTGTTCATGACCATACAAATATATGCAACTTGTCAAAGAAGAAAACATATAATACATGATAAGGAAAACTAAGTAATAACCCATCATTCTCATTCGTATTGTCATCTTGCCATATTATCTTGAGCCAACGCTCATATTATCATATGCCCAATCCAGGGTCTTAGCATAACCAATATTCTACATCGGCACAGGATAACAGAATGTTGTTACTTAATCCCTTTCCCACATCTTTCATACCATACATCTTTCCAACCAAACTCAATGTACTCACCGCCCAATTCTTGGGACAGCATCTGAGTTGCCATCTATCCATCTAGCTAAGGCTCGATATACTTACTGCCCAAGTATTTGGGACTTTGCCTTCACCTGTTATGTAATTCATTGCTAAGCACGCAAGCATAAAATTCATTGAGATGATTCGAAGAACACCATTCATAAAATGATTAGCAACAACTTTCGGTTCATGTGATTAATTATCTTTGATTATCTTTCTGACTTTCACGCAAGGTGTTATTCAACAACTCAACGAGCAAACACAACATACTATCCTTTATTTTAAGCGTGAAGCTAAAAGATCTTCAAAGGGTTCAACACTACTCACATTTATAAGACAATTTTTGCCACGATCGCATAGCCTTCCAAGCGATCCTTCGCATAATCCTAAGTCCAACAAGGCTTCATTGAACCAACCATCCATCATAAAGCATCTTGCAAGTTGGGGCACTATAATATATACCACTCAAAAAAAGTTTCGTTTTCGAAACTTAAAACAAAACTCATCCCCAAAACTTCAACCGACTTTTATGAAACATATCAACGATCAACTTGCACTAGTTAACATTTCTACGCAATATCTCGATTGTTTTCAAGTAATGTACCATCTCATCCCAGCATTCCAATTTGATTCAAATTAGTTTACCATCTTTGATCTTCCTCCAACACTCGGGCAATTTTCTTAGCACATGATAATCCTCCTCGTAGCTTCGTTTGAATTTAGCATACCACTTAGTTGAAATCATACACATATTTTAGGCGTTCCAAAAATACATGCACTTCAGCCAAGTTCAGTATTAGAGAAAACAAATGAGCTACAGTGTAACTTCTTTTTCGAATATCAGTGATTTCTCTGAGCATCTTGTATATTTCCAACTTGTTTATTCGATTATCCAACCAACCAATAACACAATGAATGTTATAAATTCCAACTTGAGAAATTTTCCCACAGTCGATCCAAAATATTCCCAAAGTATTTCTTTCAAGTTCATTGTCATCCATAGCCATATTTTATTTCGATACCCCGATTCTCATCGATCAAATCTTGTACTCGTTATCATTCGCATCCATACACTTTATTTGCGACTCGTAAATTTTCCCGATTATGATCCATCCTTCAAATTATACCATCATTCCACTCTAGTAACATTTTTGTCGTACTCAAATATTTTCTCGTATTGATCAAGCCAATATATTATCCTCTCGCATAAGCAACTCTCATTTCCAGCAACATTAATCCCGAGGGTCATTCCTATTCACATTCGCTCTCGTCGATCTCGGCTTCATGTATTATACAATTCCGTCGTTAGACTTTTTCCTCCAATTCCAATCTGATTATCCATCAATGAATTTATTCTGACTGTCTCAAGGCAACTATCGTCATTTTTAAGCATCTCAATATGATTCAACCAACCAAATCCAACCAGCTTTAGCAAATTTTCAATATTCCCAAATAAGGCAACAAAGTTTCGAAACCAACATGATCCATCATCCTATCCAACATTATAACATCGAATTTCCTAATTTCCATTCCATTCTGAAGTTTATTACCTGATATATCTCACGTATTTCGACAATACCTATGCAACGTTAATAGGGAAATCCTACGTGCCTCCAATAGTCAACTTAGCATTTGGTCAAGTCTCTACGGTCAGCTAATCTAAGCTAAACTAGACATTCAGCTAACTCATCTGAGATGGATAGCTATAGGGACATATCTATCTCTGATCTTAGAGGCAACCAATTCTTATCATATGGACAACTCTATCTTATCTCAAGGACAATCTGACCAACTAAGGGACATGGGACACCACCCTAATCTTATGAACTTATTCACAAACTCGAACAACTAAAATATCTTAGATAACAAATCTGAAACTTAGGCAACCAACTGACATTATAGGCAATCAACTGACATTCTAGGCAACCAACAGACATTCTAGGGTCAAGTCTTTCTATCCATACTCATCCTCAGGTTATACCCAACAAAGTCATTCTAAACTTACCCACAATCGACAAAATCTATCTAACAATTCTATCCAGCAATTCTTATGGGTCAATCCCGAAGCTATCATATAAATTAATCAATCGAATATCCAACTTTCAGTCTCCACTTGCATGGACAACACCTGCACAATCTGACTTGCATGTCACGCCTCGATCCCGCTAGGGTCGTCCGTCTTGCCTGGATCCCTGCGGGATCGATCGTCCTCGCTAAGACGTGATGCTGTGCAAGCCTAGGTTGCGCTTTCACAAGGCCATGTACCTACACAAAACAACTAGTCAAGCAAAAATACACGTACGTACCCTAGTTAAGCAAAAACACACGTACGCACCCATTCATTACAGAAAACCAAATATTGGACACAGAGATTTGAAATGGAAATACTTCTTTTATTGATAAACTTGATAGGAATACAAGTACAAAGCTTTGCAAACTTAGAGTGCCTTATAATGGCTACATGATTCTCTTTGAAACTCTCTTTTGAAAATAGTCACAATGCCCATACATCATATCCCTTTGTTACATGCTGGAATTGAAAGACACCTTCAAAGGAAAAGAAACTTGAAACTTGACTGGAATGAAAAGTAGCTTCGAGACAATCCATGAGCTCTACTGGGCTAGACGAGCTTTGGTGCCTCACTTGAAATTCTCTTGTCTTCTTTTTGCTTTCTGAAAAGGATGTCCGTAACGTGGGTCAGCACACATCATGTACTGGCGAGCGGCTTTTGGCCGAACTCGCAAATCTTTGCACTAAATCAACATGTGAAGCTAACATTTACTAGTGATCTTTCTACTTGTCTAGGTTCTTTTTAACAATTCATAAGGACATGATAGTCGAATATATCATAAGCAACTTACGAACGCCGACAGTCATCCCTGCACAAAAACATGTTAGGACAATTTGCATAACGAGTAATTCATGTTTCATTTATGCAGATATTGAAGTTATAATTCGGGTCATACAGGTGGATTATTCTACATGTTGGTCCATGGTTTATTCCTATGATTAGCCGCTGTGACTCTCCGGTTCAACTCGTCGCTAAGGACTCAGATATCGACTCCCATTTTCACATGGAGGCCCTAATCTCTCCTAGTCCGAGCAGTTCCAGGTGCCCCCAGATACCACCCGAAAGACAAATATTTTCCTTGTATACAAGTTATCCGAGACCAAATGCATGCTCTAGCCATTCTATCAGATGAGACACATTTGGACTTATGCACAGATATACGACACGTTTATTTCGTGCCTTCATATTTGTCTCAACACGTACAAGTTCGTCTGTACATGTCTACATTTTCAAGCATACTTAGTCACCAAACAGATGATCATTCTTATGGAGCAGATAGAGTAGCAATATATATTCTCGTATTTGATTCAATTCAATTATCTTCTCTTATCTTTTGTGGATGTGGTATCGATGATCATTGGGACAAGGCAACAGAGTGGACTAAAGATTATTTTTATTAGGCGTACAGATCAATGTTTGTTCGGTTGAAGTAACTCATCGAGATGAATCTTAGTTGAGAGAAGGAGGGACTTCACGTGCCGTTCATGAACAGTTCATGCGTCCTACATTGGCACCAACAGTTGATTAGCATACTTCATCTCTTTCTCTCAAGATTTGGAATGAATACGAAATGCGATGAAAGCGAATAATGAAAACCAATCATCGAAAACCAACAGGAAAATGCATTCATCAAAACCAAGCAGCGAAAGAAAACATCCAACAAAACTCTTGGATTCATTTCAATAGAAGCCAATCCTTCAATTGGAAAGGTTCATTACATTTCATCCGTGATCAATCGATACCGGCAAAGGTTTCCCCGAATACTCAGTTCAAGACTGAGTTAACAAGCCGTAGGTATTACATAGTGGACCGTGAGGAGCGAGACACTACATAATAACCCACTGAGAAAAAGTTTTGTCCTCAAAACTTAAGATACAAACTCACCTCCACTTTTATGATCAAGTAAGGTGGAGAGATTGTAGACGCACGCTGTCGCGGTATTGGCATTCCGCAACTGCTGATTGTACGGATTATCTCGGAGCGGCGGTGGGCCTGGCAGCTGCCCACGCTCTTCAGTGTCATTACGATTTTGAGCCTTTTTATTCTTTTTCGGGCAATTTCTGACTGAGTGGCCCTGTTGGCCACAACCAAAGCAAACGTTATTAGCGGCACGACCGTCCTCCTTGATGTGCCCACTCTTGCCACAGTGACTGCAACTCAGACCAATCGCATAGCGATAGTCTTCTTTAACATGCCCTCGTCGACCGCAGAAGGTGCATACAGGCTTTTTTTGTTCCCCGTCAGTCTTTTTCTCTCCGTCATGATATCTCTTGGCCGGCTGATTCCGACTGTACTGTATTTTATTAGACGCCTTCTTCTGGCAAAACTGTTCCACCTGTAGTGTCGTCTCAAAGGCCTGAGAATATGACCCACATTCTCGATTCAACACACTCAATTGAATGTCGTCATTCAGACCTCCAATGAATCGATCTATGCGAGTCTGCTCTGTGGGAAGCATAACAACTGCAAAATTTGCCAGCTTAGCAAATTCAGACTCATAGTCCTCTACGGACATATCTTCTTGTTTCAGTGTGATGAAGTCATTCTCCATCTTCTTGCTCATGGCTGGAGGCAGGTATTGATCCAGAAATGCCTTCTTGAACGAGCCCATGAGTGTCACGCCCCGATCCCGCAGAGTCCTTTCGTCCTCGCTTCGGGCTCTTTGGGACCGTTCGTCCTCGCTAAGGCGTGATTCCTTGCAAGCCTAAGTTGCGCTTGCACAAGGCCAAGACCTGAAGCAAGACAAGATAGAAAAGATTGACAATACGCAGCAGAACGTATCACAGATAATTGAAGCAGTAGCGAACATATTTCAGAATACATACATTGAACACAATGGTAACAAGAAATAATTCTCTTTATTGATTTCATTTGAACATATTACAAGCTCTCGATTCTCTTTGATACAATGTTACATTCTCTCAGAACTTTATAGATTACAATGATCCCGTTCCCAAACATTACATCCCTTTATATACAAATCCAACTCTTTCAACAGATGTCATCTCTTGGCATCTCTTCTGATTTCTTGCTCCTGAGGATGAGGCACGGGCTATCGCTTCAGACTATCCTTTTCGATGCATAGTGCACCTGCATGCAGACTGAAGGTGGGTCAGTATATCAGTATACTGGTGATTGTGAACAAAGAGCTACATTTGTCTGAAACGATCACTGTTTATTTAGTGAGAAAATGTTTCTTTTGATGTGATCTTGCTACTCTTTACCTATGTTCATTTCATGCATACAGAGTCAGTTTATATCTCTTTTGAAAACATCTTTGAAAAGCCACAGTTTATTTCATTTCAAGCATACAAGGGACTATTCATTTCTAGCACGATGACTATTCATTTCTAGTACGATGACTATTCATTTTATGTGCAGTGTGCAGCGTGTTTCATGAGCATATTCATTTCTTTGATCAAGCAACTCTTACGGACAATTATAAGCACGATATCATATCTTTTCTTTGATTCAAGACATTCTAAGGGTCAGATTACAAGCATGATATTACATCTTTTCTTTAGTGGAACATAGCACTTCTTGGTAACAGATTAATCTTTTCAAGCAATTCGTATAGCAAACTCAAGCAATACATGTGTGTCACTTTTTCAGTGACTCTTACCAAAGCCGACGGTCCATCCCTGCACAATACAAGGATTAGCATAAACATGATAAAACCTACATTAATCCCTGTTCGTCTCTGCATCGTTAGCTCTTAGCAAACATATGATAGAACATACAGACCAATTGGCAGCTGTGACTCACTGGTTCAGCTCTGCACCAATCCACACTTATCTATATGATGGTCCATGGGAAACCCATGATTAGCCGCTGTGACTCTTGGGTTCAGCTCGTCGCTAAGGACATTGATGCAACACCCGAGGCCCTTGTACCTCGTAGTGTCTAGACAATCTCTCCTAGGCCGATCAGCTCCCAGTGTCCTGGAAACTGTCGAGAGATCTAGTGACCTTGTATACAAGTTATCCGAGACCAATGCATGAATACAAAATCTAGCAGACAGACTCTTTGAGGGGCAATGATTCATCTTTCTCTATATCAATCTTTGTAACAACAGAGCTATGACTCTGTCTTCTTTCTTTGCAACAATAGAGGTATGACTCTGCCTTCTTTCTTTTCTGTGATCTCAGAGCCGAAGCTCCTACATAATTCTTTTCTTATACAATATATACAAGTTCATCTGTACATGTCTAGCATTCAAAGCATATTTGAAGGACAAACAATGATCAAGCATTCAATTCAATTCATTTGTCTTCTCTTATCCAATCAAGCATGACAAGCATCATATCGGTTCTTATTAGTAGGCAACAAGTCTTCTTATTAGCATGCAAATGATTTCTTTTTCTTGTTCTTAGCATAACAACATGTGAAATCTCTTATAAGCATACATACTGGTTACCGTCTTGTTATTAGCATGACAAGGTTCTCTTTATCAAGGCAACATTCATTTGTTAGCAAGGCAACGTGTGAATTCTCTTAAGGCATACTCGATGATTACTATCTTGTTCTTAACAAAGCATTCAATCAAAAACTCAGATTCTTATTAGGCGTAAGTGAATCAGCAAATGAGACTTCGTCCACTCACCCAGATCAATCGTCTTCTGTTGCAGAGCCAGCAATCCGATCTTTCTGTCTATCTAGTGCCTTCGCGGAGCGGGGCACTACATAATTACCCACCGAAAAGAAGTTTCGTCCTCCAAACTTAAGGAAAAACTTACGATATCCTTAGCAGCAATAGTCCTCATCCTTTGCCATCATCAATCTATGAAATCACAATTCAGATCATGTCAAAAATCTTGTTCAATCAAGCATTTCAACCTCAATCAATCAAATTGATAAAACATTTGCCGGCATCATAAAAATATTTACGGACTTATTGTATGGAACGTTCATCTCATTATTGATATCGAGTAGGCAACAGAATTTCGATCAGAAGACATGTACGAATTCAATTGAATCAAAATTGGCCAGAGGATCGTGTTGCTCTGATACCATTCTGTCACGTCTCGATCCCGCAGAGTCCTTTCGTCCTCGCTTCGGGCTCTTTCGGACCGTTCGTCCTCGCTAAGGCGTGATGCCGTGCAAGCCTAAGTTGCGCTTGCACAAGGCCAAGACCTGAAGCAAGACAAGATAGACAAGATTAACAATACGGAGCGAAACGTATCGCAGATAATTGAAGCAGCAGCGGACATATTTCAGAATACATACATTAAACAGAATGGTAACAAGAAACAATTCTCTTTATTGATTTCATTTGAACATATTACAAGCTCTCGATTCTCTCTGATACAATGTTACATTCTCTCATAACTTTACATATTACAATGATCCCGTTCCCATATATTACATCCCTTTATATACAAATCCAACTATTTCAACAGATGTCATCTCTTGGCATCTCTTCTGATTTCTGGCTCCTAAGGATGAGGCACGGACTATCGCTTCAGACTATCCTTCTCGATGCATAGTGCACTTGCATGCAGACTGATGGTGGGTCAGTATATCAGCATACTGGTGATTGTGAACAAAGAGCTACATTTGTCTGAAACGATCACTGTTCATTTAGTGAGAAAACATTTCTTGTGATGTGATCTTGCTACTCTTTACCTATATTTATTTCATGCATACAGAGTCAGTTTACATCTCTTTTGAAAACATCTTTGAAAAGCCACAGTTTATTTTATTTCAAGCATACAAGGGACTATTCATTTCTAGCACGATGACTATTCATTTCATGTGCAGTGCGCAGTGTGTTTCATGAGCATATTTATTTCTTTGATCAAGCAACTCTTACGGACAATTATAAGCACGATATCATATCTTTTCTTTGATTCAAGACATTCTAAGGGTCAGATTACAAGCATGATATTACATCTTTTCTTTAGTGGAACATAGCACTTCTTGGTAACAGATTAATCTTTTCAAGCAATTCGTATAGCAAACTCAAGCAATACATGTGTATCACTTTTTCAGTGACTCTTACCATAGCCGACGGTCCATCTCTGCACAAGACAAGGATTAGAATAAACATGATAAAACCCACATTATTCTCTGTTCGTCTCTGCATCGTTAGCTCTTAGCAAACATATGATAGAACATACAGACCGATTGGCAGCTGTGACTCTCTGGTTCAGCTCTGCACCAATCCACACTTATCTATATGATGGTCCATGGAAAACCCATGATTAGCCGCTGTGACTCTTGGGTTCAGCTCGTCGCTAAGGACATTGATGCAACACCCGAGGCCCTTGCACCTCGTAGTGTCTAGACAATCTCTCCTAGGCCGATCAGCTCCCAGTGCCCTGGAAACTGTCGAGAGATCTAGTGACCTTGTATACAAGTTGTCCGAGACCAATGCATGAATACAACATCTAGAAGATAGACTCTTTTAGGGGCAATGATTCATCTTTCTCTATATCAATCATTGTAACAACAGAGCTGTGACTCTGTCTTCTTTCTTTGCAACAACAGAGGTATGACTCTGCCTTCTTTCTTTTCTGTGATCTCAGAGCCGAAGCTCCTATATAATTCTTTTCTTATACAACATATACAAGTTCGTCTGTACATGTCTAGCATTCAAAGCATATTTGAAGGACAAACAATGATCGAGCATTCAATTCAATTCATTTGTCTTCTCTTATCCAATCAAGCATGACAAGCATCATATCGGTTCTTATTAGCAGGCAACAAGTCTTCTTATTAGCATGCAGATGATTTCTTTTTCTTGTTCTTAGCATAACAACATGTGAAATCTCTTATAAGCATACATACTGGTTACCGTCTTGTTATTAGCATGACAAGGTTCTCTTTATCAAGGCAACATTCATTTTTTAGCAAGGCAACTTGTGAATTCTCTTAAGGCATACTCGATGATTACTATCTTGTTCTTAACAAAGCATTCAATCAAAAACTCAGATTCTTATTAGGCGTAAGCGAATCAGCAAATGAGACTTCGTCCACTCACCCAGATCAATCGTCTTCTGTTGCAGAGCCAGCAATCCGATCTTTCTGTCTATCTAGTACCTTCGCGGAGCGGGGCACTACATAATTACCCACCGAAAAGAAGTTTCGTCCTCCAAACTAAAGCAAAAACTTACGATATCCTTAGCAGCGATAGTCCTCATCCTTTGCCATCTCCAATCCATGAAATCACAATTCAGATCATGTCAAAACTCTTGTTCAATCAAACATTTCAACCTCAATCAATCAAATTGATAAAACATTTGCCCGCATCATAAAAATATTTACGGACTTATTGTATGGAACGTTCATCTCATTATTGATATCGAGTAGGCAATAGAATTTTGATCAGAAGACATGTACGAATTCAATTGAATCAAAATTGGCCAGAGGATCGTGTTGCTCTGATACCATTCTGTCATGCCCCGATCCAGCAGAGTCCTTTCGTCCTCGCTTCGGGCTCTTTGGGACCGTTCGTCCTCGCTAAGGCGTGATGCCGTGCAAGCCTAAGTTGCGTTTGCACAAGGCCAAGACCTGAATCAAGATAAGATAGACAAGATTGAAAATACGGAGCGGAACGTATCGCAGATAATTGAAGCAGCAGCGGACATATTTCAAAATACATGCATTGAACACAATGGTAACAAGAAACAATTCTCTTTATTGATTTATTTGAACATATTACAAGCTCTCGATTCTCTCTGATATAATGTTACATTCTCTCATAACTTTATATATTACAATGATCCCGTTCCTATATATTACATCCCTTTATATACAAATCCAACTCTTTCAACAGATGTCATCTCTTGGCATCTCTTCTGATTTCTGGCTCCTGAGGATGAGGTACGGGCTATCGCTTCAGACTATCCTTCTGGATGCATAGTGCACCTGCATGCAGACTGATGGTGGGTCAGTATATCAATATACTGGTGATTGTGAACAAAGAGCTACATTTGTCTGAAACAATCACTGTTCATTTAGTGAGAAAACGTTTCTTGTGATGTAATCTTGCTACTCTTTACCTATATTCATTTCATGCATACAGAGTCAGTTTACATCTCTTTTGAAAACATCTTTGAAAAGCCACAGTTTATTTCATTTCAAGCATACAAGGGACTATTCATTTCTAGCACGATGACTATTCATTTCTAGCACGATGACTATTCATTTCATGTGCAGTACGCAGCGTATTTCATGAGCATATTCATTTCTTTAATCAAGCAACTCTTACGGACAATTATAAGCACGATATCATATCTTTTCTTTGATTCAAGACATTCTAAGGGTCAGATTACAAGCATGATATTACATCTTTTCTTTAGTGGAACATAGCACTTCTTGGTAACAGATTAATCTTTTCAAGCAATTCGTATAGCAAACTCAAGCAATACATGTGTATCACTTTTTCAGTGACTCTTACCATAGCCGACGGTCTATCCCTGCACAAGACAAGGATTAGCATAAATATGATAAAACCTACATTATTCCATGTTCGTCTCTGTATCGTTAGCTCTTAGCAAACATATGATAGAACATACAGATCGATTGGCAGCTGTGACTCTCTGGTTCAGCTCTGCACCAATCCACACTTATCTATATGATGGTCCATGGGAAACCCAGGATTAACCGCTGTGACTCTTGGGTTCAGCTCGTCGCTAAGGACATTAATGCAACACCTGAGGCCCTTGCACCTCGTAGTGTCTAAACAATCTCTCCTAGACCAATACATGAATACAACATCTAGCAGACAGACTCTTTGAGGGGCAATGATTCATCTTTCTCTATATCAATCTTTATAACAACAGAGCTATGACTTTGTCTTCTCTCTTTGCAACAACAGAGCTATGACTCTGCCATCTTTCTTTTCTGTGATCTCAGAGCCGAAGCTCCTACATAATTCTTTTCTTATACATTATATACAAGTTCGTCTGTACGTGTCTAGCATTCAAAGCATATTTGAAGGACAAGCAATGATCAAGCATTCAATTCGATTCATTTGTCTTCTCTTATCCAATCAAGCATGACAAGCATCATATCGGTTCTTATTAGCAGGCAACAAGTCTTCTTATTAGCATGCAGATGATTTCTTTTTCTTGTTCTTAGCATAACAACATGTGAAATCTCTTATAAGCATACATACTGGTTACCGTCTTGTTATTAGCATGACAAGGTTCTCTTTATCAAGGCAACATTCATTTCTTAGCAAGGCAACGTTTGAATTCTCTTAAGGCATACTCGATGATTACTATCTTGTTCTTAACAAAGCATTCAATCAAAAACTCAGATTCTTATTAGGCATAAGGGAATCAGCAAATGAGACTTCGTCCACTCACCCAGATCAATCGTCTTCTGTTGCAGAGCCAGCAATCCGATCTTTCTGTCTATCTAGTGCCTTATCGGAGCGGGGCACTACAATAAGATCTTTCCATTTCTAGCCATTGCGAGCAGCGCCAGCTTCTTCATCTTCCACCAATCCTTAACCCGCAGCCGTAGAAGCAGAATGGCACAAACTACCTTCTTGCTACTCGGAACTCCTATGAATGCGAACAGACTCTCCATTTTATCAATCCAGTCCATCATCTTATCGGGTGATGTCCTGCCTTCAAATTTTGGGGGTTTCGCGTCTAAGAAGTCCTTTGGCCTAAAGAAAGAGTGCCTTTGCGTCGGCTGGGGTTCGTCGCCATCCACAGGCTCGATCTCAGGTGTGCCCGTTGGTTTGGTCATTGCGGTGGTATCCCGATTTGCCGCAAGCGCATTTACTAGTTGGGTCAAGGCATCCAACTGCTTTTGTTGGGCCTCCATCCGATCCTGTTGTATCTGGTTACGTTCCTCATTGTCCTGCCTCTGCAATTCCAACATGGTCATGATCCGTTTTACCGGATCGGTCGGGCCAGATGGACGAGGAGGAGCCATTTCTCTACAAAATAGTATAACTTCTGTCAGTCTCATAAAATATTATGGACTTATTGTATGGGACATTGGTTTTCATAACTCAAAATTGGGACTCTTTTGAAAGCCATCAAAATAGTTTATATGCTTTTTTGAAAATGATATTTGCAAGAGGCCAAGGACGTAAAACTGTGCTCTGATACCATTTTATCACGCCCCGATCCCGCTAGGGTCGTCCGTCTTGCCCGGATCCCTGCAGGATCGATCGTCCTTGCTAAGGCGTGATGCCGTACAAGCCTAGGTTGCGCTTGCACAAGGCCATGTACCTGCACAAAATAACTAGTCAAGCAAAAACACACGTACGCACGTACTAGTTAAGCAAAAACACACGCACGCACCCATTCATTACAAAAAACCAAATATTGGACACAGAGATTTGAAATAGAAATACTTCTTTTATAGATAAACTTGATAGGAATACAAGTACAAAGCTTTGCAAACTTAGAGTGCCTTATAATGGCTACATGATTCTCTTTGAAACTCTCTTTTGAAAATAGTCGCCATGCCCATACATCATATCCCTTTATTACATGCTGGAATTGAAAGACACCTTCAAAGGAAAAGAAACTTGAAACTTGACTAGAATAAAAAGTAGCTTCGAGACAATCGACGAGCTCTACTGGACTAGACGAGCTTTGGTGCCTCACTTGAAATCCTCCTGTCTCCATTTTGCTTTCTGAAAAGGATACCTACAACGTGGGTCAGCACACATCATGTACTGGCGAGCGACTTTTGGCTGAACTTGCAAATCTCTGTACTAAATCAATATGTGGAGCTAATATTTACTAGTGATCTTTCTACTTGTCTAGGTTCTTTTTAACAATTCATAAGAACATGATAGTAGAATATATCATAAGCAACTTACCAACGCCGACAGTCATCCCTGCACAAAACATGTTAGCATAATTTACATAACGAGTAATTCATGTTTCATTCATGCAGATATTGAAGTTGTAATTCGGGTCATGCAGGTGGACTATTCTACATGTTGGTCCATGGTTTATCCCCATGATTAGCCGCTGTGACTATCCGGTTCAACTCGTCGCTAAGGACTCAAATATCGACTCCCATTTTCACATGGAGGCCCTAATCTCTCCTAGGCCGAGCAGTTCCAGGTGCCCCCAGATACCACCCGAGAGATAAATATTTTTCTTGTATACAAGTTGTCCGAGACCAAATGCATGCTCTAGCCATTCTATCTGAGGAGACACAGTTGGACTTATGCACAGCTATACGAAACGTTTATTTCGTGCCTTCATATTCGTCTCAACACGTACAAGTTCGTCTATACATGTTTACATTTTCAAGCATACTTAGTCACCAAACAGATGATCATTCTTATGGAGCAGATAGAGTAGCAATACATATTCTCGCATTTGATTCAATTCAATAATCTTCTCTTATCTTTTGTGGATGTGGTATCGATGATCATTGGGACAAGGCAACAGAGTGGACTAGAGATTATTTTTATTAGGCATACAGATCAATGTTTGTTCGGTTGAAGCAACTCACTGAGATGAATCTTATTTGAGAGAAGGAGGGACTTCACACGCCGTTCCCGAACAGTTCACGTGTCCTATATTGGCACCAATAGTTGATTAGCATACTTCATCTCTATCTCTCAAGATTCGAAATGAATGCGAAATACGATGAAAGCGAACAATAAAAACCAATCATCGAAAACCAACACGAAAACGCATTCATCAAAACCAAGCAGCGAAAGAAAACATCCAACAAAACTCTTGGATTCATTTCAATAGAAGCTAATCTATCAATTGGAAAGGTTCATTGTATTTCATCCGTGATCAATTGATACCGACAAAGGTTTCCCTGAATACTCAGTTTAAGACTGAGTTAACAAGCCGTAGGTATTACATAGTGGACCGCGAGGAACGGGGCACTACATAGCATCGTCATATCGTACTCAAATTTTCTATTCAATTGGGTCAACTATTCTGAGTCATAATCCAACATTTTTACCTCAATAGTCTACTATTTGTGATCTCTCTTTCGGTCTTTTCGCGACATATTCATTTCCCATATTTTTATTTCATCAATACGGGCTGTACTCTTTTAACCAACAAAATAAGGCAACTATATAAGTGTATCTCTTCTGAAGGCATCCTTTATAAATTTCACTAGCACCAAACATGAACGTCTCTTAGCAATTCATGTTAACCATCAATATTTGTTTTGCATCATTTTCTTGTGATTCCATAAGAAAATTTACTATTTATGCATCGGTCCAATCACTATGGCATCAAACACCCAGTATTTGTATCTCGATCATCTTAGTGGATATGACAGTTTGCAAAAACAAAAGTTTGATTACAAACTAAGAAAAGAGTACAATTGATTTTTGGAGAAGTACAACTGTAGGAATATGATCAGAAGACGATCACTTTATCCCTTTGTGTAAACCCCCAATATTTTCTAATTATTTTAGTGTTTTAAAAATTATTTTTACTATATTATTTAGCATTAAAAAGGTATTTGGTATATATATGTGTATTTTTTTTTTGTATATATATATATATATATATATATATATATATATATATATATGTATGATTGTGTGCTTGATATTTTTAAGTACTACTAAATATAGTCTACAATTATTATAAAAGATTTTTGTTATTTATTTACAAATTTATAGGATTTGTAAATAAATAACAAAAAAATATATATTTACACACACACACACACTCAGGTGGTCGGCCCAAGGGGGACCGACCACAACAGCATGATTAATATGAAAAAAAAAGAAAAAAAAAAGAAAAAATATATATATATAAAACTACCAACCCACCCACCTAAAGTGGACGGGCCCCACCCATAAAGTGCTTGCTGCTGAAGCAGTAAGCTCACGAAATCAACCCAACCCGTAGGATTTATCTATTATTTCTAAACCTATTACTATTAGGTTTTGCTAGAAGTTGCTATAAATACATCTTTTTCCACAAACCTCAAAACCCTAGACTACCAAAACGAAAGTTGCGGCTGATCATACCCCATTCGCCTACGAATTCGTTTCACCAGCGAGGGAGTTTTGTGCGCGACGAACGGAGCTTCGAAAGTCAGCCCCTCGTCACCCACGGAGCAGTTTTCCTACTCAAGGTACCCTATTTCCCTACGACGTAACTTTTTACTCGTGAAACCGATTTTTGATCCGTAAGATTTTCTGAAAAGTAGACTTGACCCTCTTAGAGATCCTCTAGGTGGATTTTGAAACAACCCATTGACTTGCTCGAAAAATTGAGACGAAGTTGAAGAAAAACCTGTTTTCTGTAATACTAAAAACTGTTTTAAAACGAGAACTTGTCGGCCAATTTTCTTGCTGTACAGTAAAGAATTGTAGTAACTAACTGAACACATGTGATGACAGTATGACCATGATTAAAACTAAAATTGTAGATCTGTATTTTGATTTCTGTGTAAGAATTAAATCAGTGCTAAACTTGTGCGAAAAACTGTTTTCAAAATAGTTAATTTCAGAGAATTTTCCCAGATACGACGTGCGCCCCGACAAACCGAGCGATGTGGTCGCACATTATACGCATCGAAAGGCGCGTATGGATGTTGCCGACGTGTGGGAACTGACGGAACTCAGTTTCGTCGCATGTGCGCGACGAAATCAACGTGTATCCGTAGAGATACCCCCGTATCGACGATTTGCAAACTCTGTCCTAACTTCGTGTACAGTCATCGATTCGAGACGAAACTTATGCCAACAGGTCCGGATTAAAATTTTGGTCCTGTGTGCCAAGGTTGGTTCGATTCTGAGAAAGTCGAATCGGAACCCCTTTTTGGCGAGCCCACGACCCACTCAAACGGACGAATTTCTACACGGCTCATCGGAATCCAAAATTGGACATACCGTTGAGTTCCTCTCCTCAAACTGAATCCGTAGACATTTAGTTTGATGACTTTAGAGACCATAGAATTTGGCACGCATTTTGGTGCAAAGCGGGTCCAACGGCGGACATCGTTTTGACCCGAAATTACGATTTTGCCCCTGTTCCAGAATTAGACTTTTGGACAGGCATTTTCTAGGTATATCTTCTTCACCAAGATCATTTTTTATGTTTATTTCAGCATCTGGAGTCATCTGTGATTTGTGAGTTTTGGTGCTGACACTTGCTACTCTTGGATTGCCTTTCTCACACCGCAGGCAAGTATACCTTGCCATAGATTCTGATTGTGCTCATTTATTTTTAGTATATTTTTTTATTTCATATTTCTTTCTTTTATTTGTCATTGTGCCTCTATTGGGCGTCCAAGTCACACTTGGGTGCAAGCGGCTAAATTTAGTCGTTATATTTATTTATGTCTTATTTGCATGTTGACCTTGTGTCAGTTGACTACCCTATGAGTGTGTGGGGTATTTTCATATCCCCTATGGCCTTGAAACATGTGTATCACGTGATGAGTGAGTTTATATAGGACACGGACCTGCGTACTCGACTGGCCATCGATACGTACGGGACGTGCGACGGTTAGGAGATAACTGCTACTAGTATGTTGAGTTAGAAGCCGTAGCAGTTGCCAACTAGACAGGCTGTGGATACATCTTAGACATGAGCTGTTGGGGGGAGGGGATAGCTACTAGCATAGGGGCTACATTTATTTTTACACACTTTGGGGCCGAGAGTGACTCGTATGAGTACTACTTTCTGCCATGGCCGATAGTGTCTCGGATGAGCGCTACTTGACGGCCACTCTTTATTACTTGCGTGAATCCGTTACAGCCCCTGCGTAGAATGTTGTCCTCTAAAGTGCATCTCACATAGACGGTTAGGAGATCCCATAGAGTCACAGTTGCATATTTTACACATTCAGTTACTTGGCATGTTTTCTGTATCTTGTTACGTCCCTCCGAGGACCTGGTGATCTCTCCAGGATTATACGAGCAGGACTATCCCGAGGAGTACGGTGCCGCATTGGATCCATTGTACATCGGTGACGAGGCATCTCCCGCTCATACTTAGTTTTATTCTTTATTATCTGAGACCATGTATTGGACATCTTTTTATCATCTTTCTTACTGTTTGAGGAGGTTGGACTCCATTTAGTTGAGACTATTTTTCCATAGCTGTTTGGGTGGGAATGTTCACCCGACTATATTTTAATATCATCATTTATCTTATTTAGTAGACTTATTATATTCTCTGTGTTGAGCTGTGGATGGCTTATAATCATGTATTATTATTACAGCTTATGTACCAACACGGGGATTACCATATATTGGTGTATTCTTCGTATAAGTACAGCTGGCATGTCTACGTACTTAGTCCTACGTATTTGGGACTGGAGAGTTACATGTTTTTGTGGTGGCCCATGCAGGTCCGAGTAATATTGTTGGGTTACATGACTGTGCCCAACAAGCCTACAAAATAGGAATAGGATATTGGATCTCATCCACTTACTACTACCTTCTTTGATCTCTACTCCATCTTCTTTTTCTATAACTTATTGAATTCCCTTCAACTTGAAATTATTCTAACCAACTCTAAATTTTCGTGCCAATATAGGATGAATCTTTGTAGCGGTCTCACTACTCCCCTTGCCAGTACTGACGGGAACACTACAGCTCACGAGGAACCAGCGAATCCGCAGCAGCCAGCTATGTCTCCAACCACTCCAGCACCATCCGGACCATCCCTCCAGCCAGTGATGACCCCAGCTACGACTCAGCAGACTGGTCCCGAGGATCCTGCACCCCAGGGAGAGTACCTACCACCACCACCTTATCCACCTCCGTTCCCACCACAGATTCTACCCTAATATCCACCATCATCATATCCACCGCAACAGCCTCCACAATATCTACCACAACAGCCACCACAGTATCCACCATCTTATCCACTCCAGCAGCCACCACCATATCCATCACCATATCCACCATCATATCCACCCCAGTATCCTTCACAGAATCCACCTCAGTATCCACCCACATACCCCCCACCATATTCCTTTCTATTTCCTTCATATCCTCCACAGTACGGGTGTAACACCCAGTTTTCCAGATGAGGGTATTTTTGAAATTTTGTATTTATAATTATTATTTAAGGATGTTTATTTCATATTATGATTTTTAGTAATTTTTAATGATTTTTAGTAGAATTGATTTTGGGCCTATAGTTGACTTTGACTAGTGTTGACTAGAAGACTAACCTAGTGACTAACCCAGTTTAAGACCCCTTAGTTAGGTTAAGTAAACTTGGTTTGACCTAATTTAGTGAAGTTTAAGTCATTGGAACTTGTTTGGAGAGATTTGGAGTTGATTTGACTAATATGGCTTATGACTTCATAAGTCATGATTAATGACTTGACTTATAGCCCATAGGCCCACACCATGGACCAAACCTAAACCTAATCAGCCCATGGCAGCCACTATTGATCCCTTCCCCCTATTTAATCCCCTCCTAGAATTTAGGGCTAGCCTCCATTGGGATTTGTGCAAGTTTTGGAAGAGGTGAGTCTCCATCTTTGTAAAATCATAGAAAACCCATTTCAACTCCATTTTCCTTCAAATCAATTGCATTAGGACCTAATTCTTCTATTCTTTCTGTTTGTGCAAGAATATTTCAGAGTAGGATCAATTTGTGGGAGTTTTGAGGCTTGGAGAACCATTCCATTTGAGGCTTTTGTGAGCTTTGCACATCAATAGGTATAATCTATTCTAACCCATGTAAATTCTGTTTAAATTCATTTCTAGGATGCCCTAACCCTAACCAAACTGTAGGAATAGGAATCCCTAATTTTCGTGTCCATTTCGTGTCCTTTTTGGACACGTATCAGTGACACATACCATGTGTTTGTTGAAATGCCTCAATGGGCATTTCGTATGAATTTTTGGATTGTGTTTGAATAGAAAATTAGTTTTAGGTCTCGCTTACACGTTTCTGTAGTTTTTGTGGTGTCTTAGTGTCGTGTCGAGTCCACACGGACACGCGAACACGTGGTCGCGCGAGCGTGCACAGGCACTGTGCGTGCCCTGCTGCTCGGGCGTGATTGCGACACGGACACGGCTCCTCGACATGCCAAATTTGACGTGCAGCTCGGGGACACGACTGACATCACACCCATAAAGTTTTACAGGGTCTCGTTTAGTGTGCACGAAGAAATCGCGTGTGCACGTGTTTTGCCCTGTACTGTGCACGCGTATTTCGTGTCTCTGATACGGGGCTGTAGATTGGACACGCGACCTCGTGGATACTGTGCAGGCACCTAGACACCTACCCCTATACCTAGACTACCTCTAGACACGAGCACGAGGCTCTAGGGTGCACATACGAGCCCCTAGATCGGTCGACATGCGTGCACGAGGCATTGCCTATGCATATATCAGTCACACACTGACACTTGGTTTTTGGACACTGTTTGGACACATGGTGGACACGAATCATACCTCCTAGACACGTTAACACATGTGGAAGACCCCTATATGGCTGTTTGCTAATTTCGATGGTTATTTGGGTTGTTGGGTCGAATTTTCAGAACACTGATACCCTGTGTTCAGTTTTATATTTCAGAGTTTTAAATGATGTTTTAAAAATATTTTAAAGGTTGATTATGTTAATTTGTTGATGTCTACATATGTACTTACCTGAGATTGGATTGTAGTATAGGTTTTCATGTATGGTTTAGGTTGAGTTCGAATTTTGGGTTCGAAATCTGGAATTTCAGGTTTCCTGTTTAGTTTGGTTCAGTGAGGATTTACCTATGTATAATCCTGAGTTTATGATGAATTCCTGAGTTTGTGCACATATTGACACGCACACACGAGCTTGTCTACTGTCACATTATTCACTAATTCATGACCCTACCACACTTTGCATTACACTCTAAAACTGAGATTCACACACACTGTTTTGTATACACTGACACTTGAACTTGATTCCCTGAAAATGTGTTTATATAACCTGAGTTTGAGTGTTATTTTGGTTTGGAATGTTGAATGTCATATACAAGCTACTGTCATATCCTGTCATAACTGCCATTCCTATTACCTAGCTGTCATGTACCTGAGATACACACAGCCCATTACTCTAAACTGTCATTTTGAGACCCTTGCCACACAAAAACCTGTGAATGATTCCTAGACACTGTGACACTAACCGTCATTTGCTCACACAATCCTGAGATGTACAGTATGAATTTCCTGAGATACCAATGTATTAAACCTGAGAACAGTATTACACCCACTTGTATCTGAACATCTGTTGCATACACTTGAATGGACACTGCATTTGAATGTACCCTCACAGTCGGTGCGGGTCGTAACACGTTTTTAGTGGTGGCCCATGCAGGTCGAGAGTCGCATTAGAGCGATATCGTGGTAGGACGATGACTTAGTTGTACTGCTGCGAGCCTACGATAGGATTGAGAGATAGGCTTTAACAGAGAGGTACTCAATCACAGTTAGGAAAATTCTGCTTCAATTCATGCCATCTACATATCTTACTGACTTGTCTTCTTTGCAATAAACTGTCCTCCTTTGATTTATCGATTCCTGCTCAGTATTGACTTCCTTTTCGATCTGTCTTGAGGATGGTGGAGACACGATCACATCGCTCTGGTACAGTAGCTGCTGGAGAGGGGTCTGCTACCTTTCGTCAATTGCAGTAGCCTGTTGAGACTGTAGCACCTTCTGTTCCTGATCAGACAGGAGCTGCTATAGCCATTGGGGGTATGCCTCCACTTGTTCAGAGGACGACCCCAGTCATTCCTGAGATGTTTCAGCAGCAGCATCAGCAGCCACCTGCAGGGACAGTTGACACCGTTCAGCTGTTGGCTTTCTTCAGGCAGTACATGGAGGGTCAGCAGACCCAGCAGCAGAGGCACACGGCAGAGCTCAGCAGAGGCATTGATCTGGCAGTGACGACAGTGGAGAGAGTCGTAGCTCAGCCAGCGGCAGCCCCGTAGCCGTACCAGCCACGGGAGAAGGGCATCCAGGACTTCCAGAAGATGCACCCGAGAGACTTCAGAGGGACAGAGGGGATCCTGTATGCCGATGAGTGGATCGAGCATATGGAGGAGATCTTCAGGCTGGCTGAGATCCCGACGAGGCTCCAGATAGAGGCAACGGCCAGTATGATGCAGGATCTGGCCTGTACATGGTACCAGATGTAGGCCTTAAAAATGAACAGTCACGCTAAGTTGATCAGAACAAGTCCAACAGTCACGCTGAGTTGATCAGGACAATATTTAAAAGTCACGCTGGAAAACAGCTCATCATTTGTCAGAGTGTAATTATGACTGACAGCACGACAGTCGAAGAATGTCTTCTCGTATGCCACGTATGCACAGAACTCGAGAGATCATAGCCGCCTATTACGTGACTTTTGAAATCTTCTTCAGCAAGACTCAGCCTTCACCAAGTTGGCGTACCAAAAGAACTTCTTGTCATTTAATACGACTGACAAAAGCAATCACTGTCAGAGATTTTGTGTCAGTCGAGGCACGTCGAATCAAGACAGCTGGCAGTCCTGCCTCTATCGAGCATGGATTATGTTCCTTCCCAAAGTTCGCGTATATTTTGAGCTTTCTGTCTCAAGTTTGCGTGGATTCTGAAGTTTCTTCCCTCAAGTCTGCGTGGATTTTGAAGCTTTTTTGCCCCAAGTCTGTGTGGATTCTGAAGCTTCTCGCCCCAAGTTTGCATGGATTTTGAAGCTTTCTGCCCCGAGTCTGCGTGGATTTCGTCTTCAACAAGTCTGCGTGGATTTCATCAAATTGGAGTACGTGGCAGCCATGCCACTGATCTCTCACCTGCGTGTCCTGTAACTTGCACACGACTCATGCATGATTGCCATGTGTCCAACAGTTACAGGCCACGTCCAGTAACTGCTCACAACCTTGCGTATATTAAATCCTGCATGATTTTCAACTAGGCACAGGCTGTGAAGACAGTTATCTTTTTCAGTTATTTTTGACTCTATAAATAGAGTTCTTTTTTCTCATTCATGGTACAGATACATAGTTATCTAACTTACTGTCAAAATTTTGAGAGCTTTTGTTCTTCGTATAGTCCAAGGGATAAAGCGATCGTCTTCTAGATCGGATTCCTACAGTTGTAATTTTCCCAGATACACAATAAATAAAGTGAATTTATTTGTGGAAAACAAATTGGCGACTCTGCTGGGGAAAACCATCTCCTCTTCTGAGATGGCAACAACTCAATGCGACACTTCGTCAGTCGGCTCGACGAAGAAGGTGATGACGATCCAATTCGATCAACTCGCCTATGAAGAAATATAGCGGGCTAAGAGTGGCAAGCCCACTTCAGCCTCCATGTCTATGTCCCTAAGAATCAGTTGGCAGCCAATGGTGAAGTCTCTGCCACAGTGTCTACTCCTAACACTGGCAAGAACTCTACTGCAAGCACGCACACTCTTGTGCGCTCGAAGATGACAGCAATCAAAGGTCACGCTGACAGTACTGGTTCCTTAGCCAAATCTGTTCCAGCGTGCAAATTCAATTCCAAAAGTCACACTGACAGTACTGGCTCCTTAGCCAAATCTGTTCCAGCGTGCAAATTCGATTCCAAAAGTCACGCTGACAGTACTGGCTCCTTAGCCAAATCTGTTCCAGCGTGCAAATTCAATTCCAAAAGTCACGCTGACAGTAATGGCTCCTTAGCCAAATCCGTTCCAGCGTGCAATCTTACGTTCAAAAATCATGTTGACAGCACTGGCTCCTTAGCCAAATCTGTTCCAGCGTGTATTTCTAAAATTAAAAGTCACGCTGACAGTACTGGTTCTTTAACCAAGTCTGTTTCAGCGTGTATTTCATCTAAGAAGAATAGCTCTTTAGCTATCTCTTCTTCTGTGCCAAGTTCTAATAGAACTAGGGGTGGTCTTTCATACAAAGTCCCTTCGAAAAGAGATAACTCTTTAGTTGTTTCTTCTGTTCCTGTAGTTTTTACTTCAGGAACAACTTTGACTGACAATTTTGTTAGTCAAAGAAAAGGAGATAGTCTTTTGACTACTCTTCCTTCTGGACATTCTATGTCTCAAAACTTGAATAAGTCTAAGAAGAAACATTCTTTAATGTCTTCTTCTACGACTTCTTCGAATTGGGCACAGAATTTGTCTAGAAAAGGTCTGTTACCAACTCCTAGTCAAGGGGGTGGTTCAACTCTTCCTTTTCTGCAAATATCTAGATCAATGGAAGGAAAACTCCAAGTTTCAAAAACCAATGTGTTACCTCCAATTGATCTAAGAACAAAACTTAATCAAACCCATTTGGGAAACACTTCTGGTGTCAAGAAACCATACCAATCGGATATAAAAATAAAAGATCCGGATGCAGAGTATGCTAGAAATTATGTGGCTCATATTAATCACTCCTTATATAATCAAGAGCCATCAAGACCCAAGAACCGGAAATATACTCCTAAAAATATACAAGGAGTGTTCTCTGATCTACCTCAATCTTCACAGATAGATCTACGGGAACACCTTCAACAGAAGAGAAGGAATAATTCTATGACAACGGATCATGCTGAATGTGACTTCCAGCCAAGAGTCATAATTCAATGCAAATGTCAATCAATGGTTCAGGACTATATTAATCATGAATGTGATTTCCAGCCGAGAGTCACAATGCAATGCAGATGTCAAACAATGCAAGAGTCATGTGATTTCCAGCCGAGAGTCACAATGCAAGAGTCACAATGCAATGCAATGCTGATAGTCCAGATGGAGTATATAGAGGCACAAGAGCAAGAGTCATGGCCTCTAGTCAGAGGACTTTGATTTCTGAAGATGATTCTGAATTCCTTGGAGAATCTAACTTCCCACCTCTTCCTATTGGGGGTAGTTCTCCTATAATTGACTTTGATGCACAAAGCAATGATTCAGAACAAACAACATCCACCAGTTCATCAATAATCCCTCGTACAGTCACGACTTATATGGTTGATAGGAATACTGATGAACCTTCTTCTTCCTTGACTCCTCAAGAACAAAGGATTGCTTCTTTGGAACAGCAAATGAAGTCTATGGCCGATACTATGAAGTCGATGTATGAACTCATGGCAACTCAGATGCAAAATCGACAGACTGTGCCAGATGCCATACCAATTGACACTGTTATAAGTCCAGTACAAGTTCCTCCCGCAATACAATCCAATACTCCTGGACCAGCTCAACCAAATCCTAGTCTCTCTGGAGCTGGGGGTAGTACTTTCAATGTTGTTCCTCCTCCTAACTATTCTCTACAAGCTACAACTCCACAATCTTCCGGAGTTGTTAATAAAGAATTGAGGAATCTCAAAACTCAAAACTCAATTCGAGGTATTCAAACAGAAGGATGGTTTACAAAGATTAGGCATCAAGCAACCTTATCCGATAGAATAGAAGCAAGTATCGTATCCTCCTAAATACAAGCCTCCTACTATCTCATTCTATGATGGAACCACTTCTCCAAGTCAGTTTATTAATCACTTTGAAGTGATGACTGATCAATTGCAACCAAGCGACGCCCTCCTTACTCGGGTGTTTGTTAGATGTCTCAAGGGAACGGCTTATGAATGGAATAGAAGTCTTCCAGATGGGTGCATTACCTCATTTGCCGGTTTCAAATAGATGTTTCTTGAAAGGTTCTGTGAAGGGCTCAATGACATGACTATGTCTGCTCTTATTAGAATCAAGCAAAAAAATAATGAAACTACAGAGGATTTCATTGAACGATTTCGTAGAAAAGCTCTGAAGATGCCTCTTGGAACTCCTGATGCTGTCACCATTGACACATGCAAATCAAACTTGTTGCCAATCATCAGCATGTGGACAAGATCTACCCAATTTCAAGACTGGCCTTCTTTTATAGTTAGCACCAAGGTCGCAGAAATTAGTACTGAAACCTTCAAAGGTTTAGGAGTGCAGATGACTCCCAAAGAAACAGGTCAAGGTACTAACAATAATGCTAAAAACAATGCTCGCAAGGGAAAAGAAACTCTTGAAGTTAATCTTCAGAGCAAAGATGCATCAACTGTTCAAACTTCTTCTACCTCTACAACTCAACAACCAAGAGTACCTCGTCCCAAAGAAGAATACTCTTTTGACGACGACGATGTCCTTGGTATCTTTGAATGTCTGCTGAAAGGTAATAAAAATACAATTACCTGAAATCAAGAAACCTGATGAAGCTGGTAAGACAGATCATCCCAAATACTGTCCATACCACAGAATGTTGGGTCACACAATTTGTACATGTTATGTACTGAAAGGAAAGATCCAAGAAATAATTAAATCTGGAGCTATTTCTCTTACTCCGAAAGAGAAGACCGTCACCTCCAACGTCGTCTCTATGCAATTCGGAGATTTCCCTCCTCAACTCCTTGAAAGTGGGATCGTTCCTATTCCCAAGGCAACTCTTGACATAGTGAATCTTCCTCCTCCACAATCTGAAGGATTAGTGCCAATTACTATGGAAACAGAAGAAATCATGTGGATTCATCCTGATCTAGTGGCAGATTTTGAATCTCCTCCTCTTCAAAAGACTACTTCTCGAAAGTCCAAGAAGGCTAGAAAAATTAAGTCATGTCATATGACTTCTCTTGGGTCTACTTCTGACACAGAGCCAAAAGACAAAGAAGAAGCACTTGCTGGTGCTACTCGAACAGGGAAATCTTATTTAAAGGATTATCCCAAGAATCCTGAGGATACTCCTGATATCCCTCCTGCTGATAAAAAATGCTCCTAATGTTCCTCTTGAAGAAGAATCATCTACTGCACCTATTCCTTCCACTGCACCAGTTGAACCTGCTCCTTCCAAGCCTATAGCTCTTGAGAAAGGCAAATAACAGGCTCGATTTGATAAGCCAATCAAGAAGTCTTCTCCTCTTGGGCTTCATAAGCCTTATAACTTCGATATTTTAGCTCAACTTGCTAATACTCCAGCTAGAATGTCCCTCTTTGAACTTCTACGTCTCTCCAAAGAGACTCGAGAGACGTTAAGTGAAGCACTTCTTTAAGCTGACTCTTGTCTTGCACAGTTAAAGAAGCCAGATGCAGAACCTGCCACTTGCTTACGTTGTAACAGTGTATTGGAGATTATCCCAAATATCACCTTTACACAAGATGACATGCTTTTGGAGGATAATCGACATGATCGGCCTCTCTATTATACCGGTTATATCGATACGATGAAGATAGATCGTATCCTTATTGATCCAGGGTCTGCTATAAGCATAATGCCAAAGAGTCTGTTGGATGAACTAAAAATCCCTCTTCACAAGCTTTCCAAGACAGTTACTACTATCTTGGGATTCAATCAAAGCCGAAGCGAGCCTTTGGGGAAGATTCATCTGAAACTTTAGATAGGCGATTTCAGATCCAAAGTCACTTTCTATGTGATCGAGATCGTGGGATCTTACAATCTTCTTTTGGAGAGGCCATTTCTTCATGAAAATAATATGGTGCCTTCTACTCTTCATCAGTGTTTCAAATATATTGATAGTAATGGAAGAGTACAAAAGGAAGTCGCTGATATAAATCCCTTCTATGGGGTTGAAGCCTATTTCAATGATTCCGGGATGTACAAAGAAGAGTATACAAGGGTAATACAAGCTATGGAGAAAGAGGATTCACAAAGTGAGACTTTAATAATTCCTGTTAAAGGTCGAACTACTCAGCAACAATCTCCCAAACCCTCTGGAGAAGGTTCTTTCATCATTCCGGTGAGTGGACGAATTTCTCTATTACCTCAGTCGTCTACTCAAGATACACAGATCATTCCTGTCAGTGGGCGTACTGCAGTTCCTGTATCTTTACATGTGAAACAGGATACTCTGCTAATTCCAGTTGGAGGGTGGATTACTCTTCCATCTCAAGCTTCAAGGGAGCTCACCTCTTCTGAGCCATTTGTTATCGATCTTAATCGAAACAACGCTTCTTCTCGTTCATCTTCTCCCCCTTTAGTCATTGACTTGGCTAAGATCTCTAAGGCTCAGCCTTCTCCCGATGTAAATACTGCTGCTTTTACATTTAATGAAAAGTCTCCATCTTTGCAGTATGTTGATGTGTGTAATTATGTTCATAGTTATTTACATTTGTTAGATGACTTGAGCACAATAACCATAGGAGTTGTACAGACTGCTCATACAGATGTATCCTTAGAACCTGTACAATCTTCATACTTTCTAGTTCCCAGCAGAAAGCCAGGAGACATTCCAATATTCTTCTACAAAGGGCCCCAAAATCCTTCTGATTTCGAAGATGAGGACAAAAACGATGATACTGGAAGATTACAACTACATCGTTATAGTCAGCAATCTAAAGACATCATTAAAAATATGGGCTATGACTTCAGAACTGGCCTCAACAGTGGAAAAGGAAGAAAAATGCCTGTCCGGATTCCTCCTCTGAAATATAGGAGAACGAAATACGGATTGGGCTATACTGCTCCTACTCCTTTTATCAATATTGTTCATGAAGATCCTAAATCTGACGAAGATAAGAGATCTGATTCTTCTAGTACTACCTCTTGGGATTTCGATACGAGTATCAGTGATTTCTACTACAACATTCTGTCTTCCAACATGGTCTCCATTGACCGTTCTGAAGAAAGTGATGAAGACGAAGATGAGTTTGAAATCTCACCTGAATCAGAACAATGGGCCCAAAGGTTAGATAATCAATGGGAGTTTCGATTTGAGCAAAAAGAACCTCCGACTGAAGATAAACTTGTTCAAATAGATGTTGGTGTTTGCCATTGATTGTAAAAGTACAGAACAGTTTTATGGGAGGACTGAACTTAGACTCACAATACAAACTCGCTTGTACAAAGAAAGCCTAGGGACGAAAACCTAGGTATAACAGTCTAAGTACAATTGTTTATTTTAGATTCTGGGGGGTGACGATAGAGGCTCGGGAAGGCGACGGCAGCCCTGCCTTACTCCTTGGACGATCGGTATGCAGTATTGGCTCGAAGAAGATCTGCTTGGCGTGGACGAAGGAATGCTCTTCTTGCTCTCCTCGTGTTGCTCTCCTGGCTTCTCTCTCTCTGTGGTTATCGAAAAGAGGGGAACTCTCTCTGTATATCTGTCTCTTTTTTTTATTCTCTAGTTCCCGGGGGTTTTTTGCAAGGGAATGATGCTGGCTATTTATAGGAGTGGGGTGTGATCATTAGGGTTTGCTAATGATCATTTGTTTGGAATGTCGGCGCTCCTTCAATCTATCTGAACCCTTGATCCTGATTACAATAAATTTAGGCCATTAATGCGGATAGCACCGTATCTTGTGAGCAATTAATGCTAATTGCTTTAAATCTTCATGATCGATTATGCCAATGTCTGATTGCTCGTCACGTGTCCCATTAGCTTGATAATAAATGATATGCCCTGATCTTAGTAATTATGACGATGATGTCAAATATTCTTGTTGGGATTTGGTTAAATCCTTGATTGATCCGATGCCACGTGTTTTGATTGTGGGTCCTGCCAGAGCCGTATAGGATGGGCAACACTTGAACCGCAGGGAGATACTCTTCGTGAGCCGCATAGGACAATGCTTCATCGAACCGCAGGGAACGAACTCTCAATGAGCCGCATATGCATAGTCTTTGCGAGCCGCATGAGCTAGCGTTGTATTGATCCGTAGGGACTGAGCTCTCAGTGGGCCGCATATGGCTGATTTCTGCTAGTCATATAGAGTGATTTCTCAGTGAGCCGCATGGAGCTGTTCTCTATTTAAGCCGCATGAGATGTTGCCACGTGGCAACCTAGGATTTCTTACGGATCGGGTCAGAGATCTTCTTCTTTTCCCCAAGAGTCTGTCATTATGGCAGAGCCATTATGACACTTTATGCCAGAGCCGCCATAGTCGTCAAATCATGTCAGAGCATTAAATGAGGCCACTATTCAAAGGACCAGCTGTAGGAAAGGATCACAAGGGGACACGTGGCATCGATCAAGCCGCATATTCTTGATGATCCGCATACACTCTCGAGCCGCATGAGACTGAGAGTCTTCCTTTGAACCGTATAAGACAGCTCCCATATGAGCCGCATGGGCTTCGTATTCGGAGCCGCATGGACCATTATTCTGATATTTTCCATGCTTCTACAGGACCCCCTTCAAAGTTTTCAATTTGCAAAATTGAAACACTTTGAATAAGAAGCATGGTCCCGTTCATGCCGCATAAGTGTCCCAGCCGCATAGATTCATCTGTCCGCATAGGCTCTTTGCCACGTGTCCTGATCACGTATGCAAATCTTCATTAAATGCCCTTGATTCGTTTTTTAATTAATGCCGTCTTTTGTGGGAGGATCCCAAGGGTCGGTTTTGCCTTGACCGAGGATCCCAAGGGTCGATTTTGCCTTGACCGAAGCGTTTTGCCTTTATCTCTTGAGGCGGCACGTAATTCGAGACGTCTTTTTGTTTTTATGGGCCTCTTTCACCTATAAATAGGAGTCTTTAGTGTGTTGGGGATTTCTTTACCTTCTCTCTTTGCTCGAATTCTCTGTTGCCGACTTTGCTCTTCGTCTTCTTCCTTCAACGATCGACAATGGCTCCCAAGAAGGCTACTGCGTCGAAAGTCGCGAAGGGTAAGGCGGTTGCTTCTACGACGACCGCAGCGATGAGCGTGGTCACTCCTCCGCCGGCTGCTGTGCGTTCTATCCATCCCGACGTTCACCCGCCTATCTCTGGTAAGGGTCGTCTGAAAACCCTAATTGTTGCCATGGCTCTGCTGCATACTTTATGCACAAGCCGCATGTACGGGGCTTATTGATGTAACCGCATAAGCCCTTCACTCCATGGGGCCGCATGAGCCTGTTCACTTTTTGAACCGCATAAACTCGCTTGCTTGTATCCGCATCCGCTCACATGAGTCTGGCTTCGTAGGCGTGCTTAACCTGAACCGCATGGGTCCATGAGCTCGTCTGAATTTGAGTCGTATGGACTCGGCTAACGTGGAGCCGCATGAGGATATTATGCTCCGAACCGCGCATGGACGTATCTAATGCTGAGCTGCATGAGGCTGTGACGACCCGAGCCGTATAGACTCAGATGATCTTTCCAACGCTTCTTCTTTTTTTTTTGACTATCTCCTAACCTCGTTTCTTTCGTCTTTCTCCAGTGAATCTGCCCGTAAATCCTGCTGGGGAGCTTATAGTGGGTTCGAATCAATTTGCCCTGGGCGTACGTCTTGACGACTTAATTAAGCATGTGTTGAATCAATTCCCTACTGATGAGCCTTCGGAGAGGTTGAAGGCCATTGAGGATCAGACCCTCCATTACCTCCGCTCCATGATGAATACTGGGAAGCTGGATGGAAAATACCTGAAGCCTTTGTTCCTTTTCGGCGATGCTTTAATCATCAAAAATCCTCGAGTTTTAGAGATTTCCGAGAACTGGGATTTTTCTTTGGATGGGGTGGCAATCCATATTCCTCTCATGGAACGTCATTATCCTTTGTCATGGTTCAATATGGTGTTGCTGGACCGGAAGATGGTGTGTAACTTAACTTCCACTCAATCAGGGATGTTGATGGGCAACATCCATTATAATCCGAATATGCGGTCAGCGTATGCGGGTAAGGATTTCGTCCTTCGATATATGATGGGTCTGGTCCCGGGCTCTTTCATGAATGTATACGGTCCCAACTTCATACTTACTCAAGCTGATACTTTCCTGAATCGGCTTGTTCGCAAGAAGTCTTATCCTGTTGGTAGGCTGGCACTGCCGAACTGGATAAACCCCACCTCTACGTGGGCCCAGTTGACTACTTGGGTTTTGCAGACCTATGGAACATTCTTGCAGGAGGTGGGGCTTTACCATGCCATTCGGGGCACTTGTCACGGGCTTCCCATTAATAAACCACTGTTCGTAGCACTCTTGGAGATGTATGTGTAATGTCCCGCTCCGTATCGGTGCATTATGATGAGTCGTTGACTCGAAGAGTTGCGTTGACCCGATAAGGTATCGATACGAATCGATGCAAGTGTTGCATTGGCCAAAGGTAAGCTTTGAGTCGGTTGGAATCTATGAATCGAATCGATGCAAAGGATAAGTCCCGTTTGAGCAAGTGCTGATTTTAGTTGATCTGGTGTGCAGGCTATGCTTTTACGCTGGACGATAAGAGGTCGGCATTTTGCCTTATGCAATAAAGTATCCGCGAAACCAAATCGTGGCCTTGCAACGGATTGTGGCATGGGCACGATAGGCCAAATCAACCGAGTAGGTCAAAGGAATGGCTAAGTTCGGGAGTTAGCTATGCGATCGAGTTATGGAAGCGAGACGCTTCAATCGGCAAAACGGCAAGGCGTATCGGCTTAAGGTGGGCGGGTTCTTGACTCTCTCTCCCTATTCCTTTACGTCTAATAAAATGTGTTATGTTATGCGTAATATGTTATGAGTTAGCGAGCGTGGCTCGGCGAGTAAGTGTCTAAGTATGCGTTGAACACTAAGGTAGAACATTGAACAATCGAACAATTGAAGCGACGTGCATCAAGTGTACGAGTCGCGGTAGGACAATGATGGTAGAACATTGAAAGATAATATCGAGATGTGCATCATGTGCACGGCTCCGAGAACATTGAACTCTAGGCGTAGAACATTGATTATGATGCTGAGCGTACCTTTGCGCACTTAAGCTACGAAATGACTAAGTAAATACGGAGTAGGCTATGCGAATAACATTATGAACGGGATGCGTGATTATGAGTACGAGACGACAAAGCCGTTGGGCGTCGTGCATCAATATGGATGTGTTGGGGCATACGCCGACGGAGCTCCCCATATAAATGGTGGATTATGTTTATGGCACGGGAAACCGTTTATGTGCGAGACTATGTTTATGGAACACGAGATTGGTTGGACGCTATGACTTGTATGCTATGGTACGTATTGTATGGTCAATGGACTCGGATGGCCCGTGCACGGGTGCGGCTTCCCTTGAACGGTTACGCCGGGGCGCCGGGACCGTTCGGCCTAGGAGGGAATTATGTGTGGTATTTATGGTGCACAACATTCGGACGGATTGCGACCGTCCAGTGCTGTGATAAGCTATGATATCCGTAAGTTTGGGATCCTTCGGATACTGGGCTAGCAACCCGTATCGAAGCGATTGTAGGCTTACACATATGAGATGCCAAGTCCATTACGGTGCGAAACACCGTGACCTTCATATAGATAGGGCCGGTGGGCTGAGATGAGAGCTGGGTACAGGCGCAGGGCCTACCACCCATTATGCATATGTTTATGTTTATGAATGGTCGGTTGCGTTAATCATATGTTTGCTTATGTTAAGTTCTAACCACTGCAGGCTAAGGAAAATAGGACGGCATGAGCACGAACACTATGTTTACGTTTTATGTTATGGCTAACTGTATCTGCTGCAGGAACACGGCGTGGTACACATTTATGAATATGTGCTGTGTATAAGTTTTGCCATAAAATTGATCCTAAGGCTAAATAGAAAGACCACAAAGTAAGATGCATGTTTCACTAAATGAATAAGTGTTTGGTTTGGGTGCGAGCGGGTCTTGATCAGTGCGAAGCGAGGACGAAAGCACTAAACCCCTACTAGTTTATGTGCAGGTTCAGGTTATGATCGGCTCGGGGCGGAGCTTGGCTTGGACGTGCCGAGGCATGGAGTCCTTGGCGTTCAAGAGGAGCTTCCGCATATGCGTTCGGACTTGCGACATGGAGGTGTTCGGCCGAAAACTACTTGGTGGCTATAAAGAGGCATAATGTATGGAACAATGTAATCCTTTGTGAGCTAGAGAGATCATGAGCGTTGTAGCCAATTGGCATTTTATGTTGGGCTATTCAGAGCCATTGTAACCTTCAGTTTAATATGAATAAAAGAGATTCTTATGTTTCACTTGTTTCCTTCCGCTGCTTATGTTATCGATTTGAGATAGTTCTATGTGAACCTGTCATCTTGCCTTGCACGAGCGCAACTCCAGGCTCGTGCGACATCACGCCCCAGCGAGGACGATGATTCGGGTAAAATCTAGCGAGGACGAGCGATTTCCCGGGTCGGGGCGTGACAAGTTGGTATCAGAGCGGTTCCATCCTTTGGACCGTACGTGAATCTCTTTGACCCTCAGTTGCTTCGTTATCGAATTCAGTTGACTCTAAGTTGTTTTCGCAACCGCATGGCTCATGGATCTGCTCGACACTACATTGGATGTTCCATACAATAAGTCTATATTAAGTTGCGTACGTCTGCCACAAGTATGTCGTGACTATTACGTTATCTTCGGGTGCCGTCAGAGAGTGTTGGTTGCACGAAGTGCAACGAATATGATGATGTTGGTTGCATGAAGTACAAGGAGCTATGTGTTGTTGGTCGCACGCAGTGCGAGGCGTTGTGTGTTATCAGTCGTACGGGGTGCGAGGAGATGTGTGTTGTTGGTTGCACGAAGTGCAATGGGTCGATATGTGAGGCAATGCGTATTATGTGGCTATATGAAGGATTATGTGTTGTCGGTTGCACGGAGTGCAGCAAGTCGTGGATCGTTCGTTGCATCGGTGCAACGAGTCGATATGGTATGATGCGTGTTGTATGGATATACGGATGGATAGCGATATGTTGTGCGAGATTGAGTAAAGACCTTAAGTATCGAGACTAAGTTGTTGCACGAGCTGCAATGAGCGGGATTCGAAGATCGCGGATGCGATAGTACGAGTCGAGATGGTCGCTAAGTCGAGTTTGGGTAGGCGAACATTATGTTGGCTGTATGTCGCATTGAGCTTTGAATAAGCAAATGTTGCGGGTGTGATCGAAATGATCGCCATAGTACGGTTAGATCGAATGTATGTCAAACTTGAGCTAACGTTAGAGCTGGGATCGAAAGGATCGCCATACGGGACGGTTAAGTTGAGACAGAAGTCGGACCTATGCGGAGTGTTATGTCGAGTAATGACTCGATTTCGAGTGGTATATGCAATACCAATTATGCGAGCAAGTATAACGAAGTATTGTGTCGACAACGATAGGTTCGATCCTGAGTGGTATATGGGATACCACTTAGCGATGGTTATGTTAAGCCGGTTGGTGACTTGCGATAGGTTACGTCGAGACGATTATGTTGTTACGATATGTTTGTCCGCGACGGACGGAGTAGTATCGAGACTCGAGCGAGAATGACTTGATAGAAGTCGATGTTAGTAAGCTTCGATGAATTACGTTGAATGATTATGTGAGAAGTTGCATCTACGGATGATGCGTCGAATGGGATTCGCTAAGTGTAAGTCGAATGATAGGCCGAGCATTACGAAAGAATGTTACGTTGAGGAAATAGTCGACCCGGTCGGACTTATGTTGGGTTAGTACGAAGACTTCTTCGGAACGAATTGAGTAGGTACGGAGAAATTGTGCGAACGAATTTGGGTTAACGCGATGAATCGGTAGCACATTTGAAAGTGCGAGCTAGGGATATGAGAATGGGTATGTGAAATCGAAATTGTGTCGCGACTATGTGTGGTGAGTTATAATGGAATGAATCTTGATGTGTGCACGACTTAATTCGTATTCGAGTTCGGATAACGGCAACGATTGCAACAGATTTGAGCTTATGAGAAAGGAAGATGTTCAAGTTATGCATATCGACGTTGGTATTGAGGCGTATCAAAGACGATATACAATAACTCGGGGATACTCTGATCGAATGAACGAAAATTATGTTGAGCATTCTTGTTGGATGAATAAGATGCAAGTTAAGTTGATGTCGATTTGGATGATAACCGTAAGAACGCTTCGAAGAATTTGAGAGTCGATGGATGTTGCTCGGATGAAATCGAAAGTGTCTGGATCGCTTCGTGGATCACCACTATGTTGACATTCTTGTCTTGAGCGAGCGCAACACCAGCCTCGCACATGCGTCACGTCAAATTTGGACGATCATTCCGCGTGAGCACTGGTATGGTGATTCATCCAGTGGGCATGATCGAACTTGTGAGGCGTGGCAAATTTAATATGGACTTGTGGTTTGATGCGAAGGTGAAATTAAGGATTGTGCGATATTGTTGACGGTAGTATACGAGTGATTCGAGTAGCAGCGGTGCATCAGTTACGCGGGATAGATAAATTACGAATTTGTGATGTATGTCGGATTGGATAAAGTCCCATAGGAAGCGTCGGGAATTGATTTGGCTCCGTGATAGGATATAGCATGGTTCGTTGTAACTGTCCCTCGTTGATGATCTTCAATTATCGAGCGTAGTTCCGGGGCAGATGACCCTAGAAGACTTGACCGCCAAATCAAGTGAATGTTGAAGTCCCGTAGGATGACCCTAAAGAAGTCGCGTAAGAAGGATAAGGAATGAGGTAGTGCATGTCGAGGATAAGTCTAAGCGAGTGAGTATCGTGTTTCGAAAGTTAGCGAGTACTAGAATCGATATGGTCAAGAAAAGTTATGTTGGATCGAGTGGATGTTGAGGAACGTGCTTAGCGTAGTGACGCGGTAAGGCGATTGCAAGAATTTTGTAATGTATGAGAGTAACGGATAGTAGAACGACCCTAAGAGTGTGTCGTAGATCGGTTGAGAAACGGTTAGGCCATGTGTATTGAGCGCGATCTATGTTACGAAACGAACTAGTCGAGATTGAAACGGGGACTAAGTAAAGGATTTGTACTCGGTCGAGAATAGGAGATAGGCTTATCGTAAGAGACCTTGGGTCGGAAAGATTATTGCCTTTGAGCATCGTAGACTCAAGTTGACCTCTTGTGTCGGGGGAGCGCGAGCATGATGTCTGGATAAGTTACCTAGCGGGGGTAGCCCCAGACTCGATGCGCGGGTAGTTCGAGAGGATATGGATCACGTATGGATAGTTGCATACGAGACTTAGTACGGATTGTAGACAAAAGAATGTGTGACATGTTGACATAGTCCATGTCGTTAAGGCCAAGTGTTATGAATGGTTGGATGAAAGACTTGAGTTATACGAGAGATAGGAAACGGTTGGGCGAATAGGCATTGTAGAGAATTGTTGCGATCGGATGCGCAATAACTCGATGCAATGCGAGTGTTAGGTGGCCGGCGAGAAACTTATGAGATCGAAGTTACGGGTTTGAATCAAGTTATGTGCAGAGACGTTTGGAAGATGATCGCATGTTATGGGAAAATGCATATGAGATGTATTTTGAGAATAGGTGCTAAGATTTGGCTAAGTCAAATACGGAATGTTTGGTATTTGAGGATTTAAGTTGAGCTTGTTAGTGTCCCGATATCCTACAACTGAACTTGGCTGAAATGCATATATTGGTGGGACGCCTAAAATATGTGTATGATCCAGACTGAGTTGTATGATTCCAACGATAGTAGCACAAGATCGTGAAGCGATCTGCGCGAGGCACTTGGATTAAGTGTTGGTTTCGGTTCGAGGACGAACCTGATTTTGAGTGGTATATTATGTAATGTCCCACTCCGCATCGGTGCATTATGATGAGTCGTTGACTCGAAGAGTTGCGTTGACCCGATGAGGTATCGATACGAATCGATGCAAGTGTTGCATTGGCCAAAGGTAAGCTTTGAGTCGGTTGGAATCTATGAATCGAATCGATACAAAGGATAAGTCCCGTTTGAGCAAGTGCTGATTTTAGTTGATCTGGTGTGCAGGCTATGCTTTTACGCTGGACAATAAGAGGTCGGCATTTTGCCTTATGCAATGAAGTGTCCGCGAAACCAAATCGTGGCCTTGCAACGGATTGTGGCATGGGCACGATAGGCCAAATCAACCGAGTAGGTCAAAGGAATGGCTAAGTTCGGGAGTTAGCTATGCGATCGAGTTATGGAAGTGAGACGCTTCAATCGGCAAAACGGCAAGGCGTATCGGCTTAAGGTGGGCGGGTTCTTGACTCTCTCTCCCTATTCCTTCACGTCTAATAAAATGTGTTATGTTATGCGTAATATGTTATGAGTTAGCGAGCGTGGCTCGACGAGTAAGTGTCTAAGTATGCGTTGAACACTAAGGTAGAACATTGAACAATCGAACAATTGAAGCGACGTGCATCAAGTGTACGAGTCGCGGTAGGACAATGATGGTAGAACATTGAAAGATGATATCGAGATGTGCATCATATGCACGACTCCGAGAACATTGAACTCTAGGCGTAGAACATTGATTATGATGCTGAGCGTGCCTTTGCGCACTTAAGCTACGAAATGACTAAGTAAATACGGAGTAGGCTATGCGAATAACATTATGAACGGGATGCATGATTATGAGTACGAGACGACAAAGCCGTTGGGCGTCGTGCATCAATATGGATGTGTTGGGGCATAACGCCGACGGAGCTCCCCATATAAATGGTGGATTATGTTTATGGCACAGAAAACCGTTTATGTGCGAGACTATGTTTATGGAACACGAGATTGGTTGGACGCTATGACTTGTATGCTATGGTACGTATTGCATGGTCAATGGACTCGGATGGCCCGTGCACGGGTGCGGCTTCCCTCGAACGATTACGCCGGAACGCCGGGACCGTTCGGCCTAGGAGGGAATTATGTGTGGTATTTATGGTGCACAACATTCGGACGGATTACGACCGTCCAGTGCTGTGATAAGCTATGATATCCGTAAGTTTGGGATCCTTCGGATACTGGGCTAGCAACCCGTATCGAAGCGATTGTAGGCTTACACATATGAGATGCCAAGTCCATTACGGTGCGAAACACCGTGACCTTCATATAGATAGGGCCGGTGGGCTGAGATGAGAGCTGGGTGCAGGCGCAGGGCCTGCCACCCATTATGCATATGTTTATGTTTATGAATGGTCGGTTGCGTGAATCATATGTTTGCTTATGTTAAGTTCTAACCACTGCAGGCTAAGGAAAATAGGACGGCATGAGCACGAACACTATGTTTACGTTTTATGTTATGGCTAACTGTATCTGCTGCAGGAACACGGCGTGGTACACATTTATGAATATGTGCTGTGTATAAGTTTTGCCATGAAATTGATCCTAAGGCTAAATAGAAAGACCACAAAGTAAGATGCATGTTTCACTAAATGAATAAGTGTTTGGTTTGGGTGCGAGCGGGTCTTGATCAGTGCGAAGCGAGGACGAAAGCACTAAACCCCTACTAGTTTATGTGCAGGTTCAGGTTATGATCGGCTCGGGGCGGAGCTTGGCTTGGACGTGCCGAGGCATGGAGTCCTTGGCGTTTAAGAGGAGCTTCCGCATATGCGTTCGGACTTGCGACATGGAGATGTTCGGCCGAAAACTACTTGGTGGCTATAAAGAGGCATAATGTATGGAACAATATAATCCTTTGTGAGCTAGAGAGATCATGAGCGTTGTAGCCAATTGGCATTTTATGTTGGGCTATTCAGAGCCATTGTAACCTTCAGTTTAATATGAATAAAAGAGATTCTTATGTTTCACTTGTTTCCTTTCGCTGCTTATGTTATCGATTTGAGATAGTTCTATATGAACCTGTCATCTTGCCTTGCACGAGCGCAACTCCAGGCTCGTGCGGCGTCACGCCCCAGCGAGGACGATGATTCGGGTAAAATCTAGCGAGGACGAGCGATTTCCCGGGTCGGGGCGTGACAGTATGGTCGGCGAACGGGGACGTTCTTTGCACCAGTAGGGGAGCTGGGGCTTGCTCTTCACGAGATGTATACTGTCTCTAAACTTCCATGGGGGAATGAGCCTTTCGAGGTGTATACCCCATCGAATGAGGAGTTCGAGGCCTTGGACAGGCAACTCCCGGGTTCTATTGCGGTGTATCGGGAGTTGTTGTGCCACCATAGTGTTTGTCATCAGATGGCTATAAAAACGACGGATAGCTCCGAGGGGACCGCTCCCCATACTACATCCTGGATTAATTATCTTTTTAAAGTTGATCCTTCTGGCGAAGTTACTCCCCGAGCCCCTCGAACGCATGCAGAGGTAAGGGATCTGATGTCAAGTATTAAGAAGTCACAATCCAAGAGCGATATATTCGGGAGTCAAGCTGACTCTCTTAGTTATTTTTACTACGGGACAATACAGATGTCGGAGAAGGCACTTCTGGCTGGATTTTTAATGATATGGCTACGGAACTGCGTAGTCTCGGGAGGAGCAGGTTCTATCGAGAGGATTGGTCGTCATTTCATCCTCACTGCTGTTAAACTAGTATTCGGAGTTAGGCTGGCCCTCCTTCCTGCTATGGTGTACAGCATACACCGTGGTCTGCGAACATTCTCGTCCAAGGTCATCGCTCGCAAGAAGACTTTGGATTTCGAGCACGTAGAACTGCCCTTCCACTACCTGATGGGGTGGTTGGCGATGCACTACAAGTCTTTGCTGGGACCTGGGGTAGCGGAAGATGCTACAGCCGAAGATGCTTTCCTCTTCAAATGCCATAACCGGTCTTGGGAATACAACACTATGCCAGCTTGTCAGAGGGCGCTGGCAAGAGTGGATGGGTGTGACCTCTTTGTGTCTGTTCCTCCTTTTTCTGATAAGGAAGTAAGGAAAGTACACATTGATGGTACTGGACCTTCTCATTTTTTGTCTCCGGATATGCTTGCTTGGTTGCGCAATATCCGCCCCGCGCATCTGGTTTATCGCAACCGAGATAATGTGTACTTGGAACCTTATCTACCTAACAGGTTTTCCCGCCAGTTTGGTTATAGCCAGTTGTTCCTTGATTGTCCCAACCCTTGTTTGGGTTTTGAAGGCAGCGTTCTTGACGGCGTCCGAGCATGGAATTATTATGACGCTTATCATACTCGGGTCAGCTTCTCGGTTCCCGATGCTAAGGCGCCGAAGGAAATTTTATACGTGGCTGCTTTGTATCATGTTATGGCGAACAAGCCTCCTGTTAACTTTGATCTGAGTACCAGTTTCATCGTGGGTACCGACTTAGAGGAGAAGCCCAAAGGGGCTAAGGCTAGAAAGCAACTGGCGCTCTAGGTCCCCCACCCTGAATCAGAACCTTCCGAGTCGGCTGAGGATGAGGATGATAATGACAGTGAAGGCTCTCTCTCTAGTGGAGGTGAAGAAGTAGTGGATCAACCGCTTCCCACACCCGACGACCGGGTAAAAGATCTGTTGCCTACTACGCAAGAGGGAGTAGTGAGAGGAGAACAACCTTCAGCCGTGTCTGGTCCCTCGCGTAAACGGGTCAGACCCGAGTCTTCTGACAGTAGAGCGACCTTTTTCGTGAAGAGAGCCGCTGTTAGGTCTCGTGGATCACTTATCACTGAGAAGGATGAAGGTACAGACGCTACTCCGGAGGTAAGACTAAGTCAGAATTATATCGTTGTTGCGGTTTTCTTTCCTCTTGAAGATATGACTTGATCATTTTTCTTTGTAGGTGTCTGACGAACCAGGCTCTCCTGAACCATTCACTGCCCCAGTAGTTAATCTGGCCCTTGCTGCTTTGATTAGCGACATGTGTGCCGCGGTTCTCTCTGCAGAGGCTCTCTCGGCGGCGGCCGAGGATTCCCAAGCCACTAAGGCCCCAGCCTGGGGTGACGAAAGTTAACTTGGGCCCGTCTCCGAGATTGCTGAACTTCAGCAAGACGACGCCATTCTCGGTGCATCTCCTCCTGAGGATACAAGGGCGGATGAGTCTATTATTCCCGACTCGAAGGCTGTTGGTGAAGAGGTTGTAATGGCTGTAGGCGAACCCTAGCCTCCACACTCCTCCACTGGTAAGCTGAGCCACATATTGACCACCGAGGGGGCTTATTTGTTCTATCAACATATCCTTCGGGTCAAGTCGATTCATGGTTGCCTTGGTGTCACCCTCATTTCCCGTATTTCGTATTTATACTCGTATCTGGATTTTGGCATGTATTTTTTTTATTTTTTATTTTTCTCAGCTTGTGGAATTTTGGTATTTCTCGTATTTGGGTTTTTGGCTTGGCTCGGTTTTATTGGGGATGGTTCGATTTGGTTCGGTTTTATGTGTTGGAACACCCTAGCCCTATGCTACACCCTCATCTCCACCACAACTCCCCTCTTTATATCCCCACCTACCATTCTCTCTCCTCATAAACACCATTTATTTCCTTCTTCTTCTTCTTCTCCTTCCTCTACACAACTCTCCCAACCCTAGGCAAGTACATCTTGCCACTACATGAGGACCCTCTTTTCTTTGTCCATTTGCTAGTTTAGGACATGGAGATCAATATTAGTTCTTGGGTTTTTATGATTTGGAGTCTCTGTTGATGTAGATCTAAGTTATTGCTATTTTTGGATTTTACATCTTTTGATCCATTTTGGTTCGTTTTCTTTGAGTTCTGATGTTTCCATGTGGAAGAGCTTTCAGTTTCACTCCAGTTGGAGCCTTAGAAATCCGGATTTGGAGTTCGAATGGCCAAGTTATGAACTTTTGAAGTTTTGGTTTCAGCCATGTGTTCTTGCTGTTTGGAGAAGGCAGTGAGCAGTGTGCATAGCTGTTTAGCTTACGCACACTGAGCTACGCGCGCTCTTTAGCGCTGCGTACGCAGGCTTGAGTACGCTTCCTGTTGGAAGCGTGTCTCCGTGAGCGTGCGTGACTTTTCATGCACTGCTCCCTGTAGCGTGCGTGACTTTCACGTATGCTGCTTCCTTGAGCGTGCGTGACTTTCACGTATGCTGTTTCCTTGAGCGTGCGTGACTTTCACGTATGCTGCTTCCTTGAGCGTGCGTGACTTTAACGTACACTGCTCCCTGTAGCGTGCGTGACTTTCACACACTACTCCCTTGAGCGTGCGTAACTTTCACACACTGCTCCCTTGAGCGTGCGTGACTTTCACACACTGCTCTCTGTAGCGTACGTGACTTTTCATATACGCTGCCCCTTGAGTGTGCGTGACTTCTCACGTACACTGCTCACTTGAGGGTGCCTTGGTACGCAGACTTGAGTGAGCCTTGCGTGCGTGCTTTTGCACGTATGCTGCCCCTTGACCCCTTGCTTAGCCCACTAACTCTTGGAGTTTTGGTTTTATTTCTTTAAGCTTGGCTCTTCTATAACCCCGTATTTGATATTTTATTAGATATTTTACGCCCATTTTATATCCTTACGCCTTTTGTCATGAACTTGATTTTACTTAATATATTTGGAATGACTATTGTACATGGCTTGGTATGGCAAGGAACTTGCATAACACGACAGTGACCCATAGTGGTGCACTCCTGACATGACCAACCTGACATGATAATGGCCCGTCGTGGCGCACTCCTGACAAGTACCCTGACATGATTTATTTTGATAATTTAACTTGACTTGCCTTGACATCGTGGGTGGTTCTTTCTTGCTTGCTTGATTAAATCTACTTGTCCCGTCTTGCATCATGTCTAGGATGGGACTCCTGAGTACCACGGTCAGGAGTACCTACTAAAATGGATTAAGGTTAATAACTAGAATAACACAGTAGTCATGAAAAGATTGACACAGCTACAGGCAATCCCGTTACCTGGGCGCTCTTGGGATCTGTAGCCTGCCGTCGAGTAGGGCACATTTCCAGCGCACCGTCGAGTGTTGCACCCTCTAAGTCACCTAAGGGTACGTTTGCCTCCTGGGCGATGTACCCACCTGAATTCAACCCCTAATTTTCGACCTGGGTAGCCTGGATGGTCTGCAGGGCTTGTGGCTGTGGAACAATCTCACTGCATCTTGTTAGTAATTAAGCATGTGATAACCCTAGTTAGTTAAAGTAGTAAGCCGTAGTATCTGCTTGGCCGTGATTGATTGAATGAGGTATAACCAGTCTAGCTATGTCTTGATCCAGTACTAGATTGCTCCCTGTCTTGATTTCTTGCATTATTATCTTGCCGATAAATGGTGGGAAACCAAGCTCTGTTCAGATGAAGGGTTACAACCCCGGTCCTTGTTGGTTTACGGGTTGTAACCTGGCTATCGGAATAGTTCCATGGTTATCTCGTCGTATATCATCCTGACATATTTTCATAATTCTAGTTTTAATATTAGATCTTCTTGTGTTGATGCTGGCTTTTGTTCTTATTTCGTGGCCCCCTTGTGGCACTTGCTCTTTCTGGGGTTGACCCAGCTGGTTTTGTGTGGCCAGATTTTGGAGCAGCTCCCGAGGATCTACCAAGCTTCCAGCCCAATGGTGGCGACTAGAAGGAACCCGGGCTACGAGTGGGTTTTCTATTTTGTTTCGCTCACTCTATTGTAAATTTATTTTTTTGAGGCGTTTAGCCGACGAGCACCTGTTAGCTCGATGCACTTTTACTTACTGTCTGCCTACGGGCTGTAAATATGGTTAACAAATCCTAGGGTTGATCATGTATGACTTAAACTCTTGCTAGTCCTCGCATTTTGTACGACTAGCTTCATGATCAGCTGATATGTAATATTTGGGACGCCTTTTATTGTATATTTAATGATCATACATCTTGCGACTTTACTTACTTGCTTGAGATTGAGACAATAGGCTTGACCTTAAGAGACTGTTGGCTTGTAGTAAACCCTCATATCTAGACAGTCGTGACCGTATATCGAGGTGGTTTCCATTTTAATATACGTAGCTGGCTATTTCTGCCCCCGCTCTCCAGTATTCTGGTTCTGGGGCGTGACATGGTTTAAGTGGTGGCCCATGCAGGTCTTGTCAATCAAGAAATGTGAGGGTTTACCGAATAGATGTCTCAATCAGTATTCTCCCTTGATCTCCGCCCGTATTTTCAAATTCCTGAAATTCTTGCCCTGATTATATGCTTGTATCGTTGATCTGTCCTGGTCCTTCCTTATTGTTTTCCTGTGTCATCTTCCTCAGCGGTACTGTACCTGACCCAGCCGATCAGCGAGGAAGAGCACCTCCCGTGGATCAGCAGCAACCTGGGGATCAAGCCCAACATTCCGGAGTCGCCTCCAGAGTTGTGCCCACTGGAAGAGAGTCACCAGTTCGGCCCGTCCAGCCCGCAGAGCCCGATGATGGTACTTTAGTAGGCCTCATCAGAACCTTGATAGCTTCCCAGGATCGTAGAAGCGACGCCCTGCACCAGACAGTTCAAGATGCTTTGACCCGAGGCGGTCATCCAGGGAACCAGGCAGCGAACAGCTTCAAGCGCTTGAACCCTCCTTTTCTTCGACGGCATCGAGGATGCGATTGTCGCGGATGCATGGCTTCAGGATACCGAGGTCGTTCTGGAAGCAGCTAGAACACCCGAGAATGAGAAGGTGGCGGTGGTACGCCTGCAGTTGTTGGACCTAGCTCGCAGTTGGTGGGCAGCACAGGCTATGGGATTAGTGGCACCCATTGCTTGGGCAGTATTTAGAGAGAGATTCCAGACGAAGTATTTTGATGCTGTTGCTCGGTACGACCTACAGACCAGATTTACCAACTTGAAGTAAGGAGGCAGATCAGTCGACAGTTATGCATCGGAGTTTTCTAGGCTCAGTAGGTTTGCCCCCACCTTGGTGGCGACCGAGTTTGATAGGGCCCAGCGATTCCAGCAGGGGCTGCATTTGGAGATCTTGTTGGCGGTTGAGCAGTTCGAGCACCAGACGTTCGATGCGGTCTTGAGAGCAGCTAGGAGGCATGAGTACACCTCCTAGAAGATCGTAGATAGGACCGGAGGTAGGAAGCGGTCCCACAGTCAGATACACCAATCATCATCCCCAGCCCCGACAGCTAGGGGATTGACCATTGGAACTCCGAGGCGCGGCCTCAGTTACGTCGGTTCAGCATTTGACCCCGACGTACCCACAGTAGCAGAAGCAGAAGCAGACTTCCGCGATGGATGTTCTCATTGCGGGAAGCCAGGGCATGTGGTGGCAGATTGTCGTAAGGCACAGGGATTGTGCCTGGCTTGTGGAGCAGCAGATCATAGGATAGGGCTTGCCCGAAAGGGATGGTTTCATCAGCATCCAACCCTTCTAGTTCTTTGGTGAGAGGACCGGCCCCAGTACCAGTTCAGCAGCAGTATCAGTCTTCGAGGCCCCGCCTCAGTCTCAGGCATTCCAGCACAATACCCCCAGTATGCACAAGCTCAAGCTCAGACCCAGATAGCAGAGAGGTTTCCAGCAGAGGGACCAGCAGCCAGAGGACAAGGTCAGGCCATGATGATGGCTATAGAAGAAGAAGTTGCACCAGGTGAGGTTGTGCAGGTACTATTCTCGTCAACTCCTCTCCAGCGTCTGTATTATTTGATTCTGGTGCATCGCATTCATTATGTCTGCACGATTCGCGACACGGATAGGATTGAAGCCCGAGTCATTATCAGTGAGGCTCAATATACTTACTGGTATGGTCTTATGGAGTAGATCGAGTGTTTTTCCTTCTCGTGTCAAATTAGTTAGCGTAGGGAGTTCCCCGCTAGATTCATAGAGTTTCCTATGGTAGACTATGTAGTCCTAGGCATGGATTGGTTGAGGAACCAGTATGCTAGGATAGACTGCCATATTGGCAGAGTTGTCTTTAGTATCCCCGGCGAGCCAGAGTTTTTGTTTTCCAGGCACAGTAGAGCCATCTTCCCCAGCATTGCGATGGCAGTAGCAGCATGCATTACCCCGGATAGTTGAAAGTTTCCAGATGTCTTTCCAGAGGAGCTTCCAGGGATGCCGCCAGAATGGGAGTGAGTTCACTATAGACTTGATTCCCGGACAGCACCAGTATCAGAGCGAGTCTACAGGATGGCACCTTCAGAGTTGGAGATTTTATACAAGATGATTGAAGAACTGAGGACCAAGGATTCATCCGTGCAAGTGGATCGCCTTGGGGAGCCCCGATGCTTCTTATGAAAAGAAGGATGGTACGTCCAGGCTATGTGTTGATTATCGTACCTTGAATTCGGTGACAATCAAGAACAGATACCCTCTTCCGAGGATAGATGACTTGTTTGATCAGCTTAAAGGGGCTTCAGTATTCTCGAAGATCGATTTACGGTCAGGATACCACCAGATCAGAGTCAGAGAGCAGGACATCCCGAAGACAGCATTCAGATCGAGGTATGGACATTGGGAGTTCCTTGTTATGCCCTTTGGAGCGACCAATGCGCCGGCCGTATTCATGGACCTCATGAATCGCATTTTATGCCTTACTTGGACCAATTTGTGATCGTGTTCCTAGATGACATCCTAGTCTACAGCAAGAGTGAAGCAGAGCATGAAGCATCTCAGAGTCGTCCTTCAAACGCTTAGGGAGCATCAGTTGTACGCCAAGTTCAGTAAATACGAGTTCTGGCTCGATCGCATTCGTACTTGGGTCACATCATTACCCGAGGAGGGGTGGAAGTGGATCCCAGAAGATTGTGGCTATCGAGTCATGGCCGGTACCCAGCTCAGTGGCAGAGGTTCGCAGTTTCTTGGATTGGTCGGCTACTACCGGCGGTTCGTTTCAGATTTCGCAAGGATTTCGGCACCGATGACCCAGTTGACCCGCAAGGATGTGCCGTTTGTTTGGACAGCAGAGTGTCAGGAATCATTTGAGAAGTTGAAGCGAGGTTTGATAACGGCTCCTATTCTCACCCTTTCAGATGGGACCGGAGGATTCACAGTTTATTACGACGCTTCAGGCAGAGGATTGGGGTGTGTCTTGATGCAGCATGGGAAGGTAATATCTATGCGTCACGTCAACTTCGTGATCATGAGAAGAATTACCCGACCCACGACTTGGAATTGGCGGCGGTAGTGTTTGCTTTGAAGTTGTGAAGACACTACTTGTACGGAGATAGAGTGGAGATCTTTACTGATCATAAGAGCCTGAAGTATGTTTTCACCCAGAAGGACCTTAATATGCGGCAGAGAAGGTGGCTCGAGCTACTAGTAGATTATGATGTGGATTTGCAGTATCATCCCGGAAGGCCAACGTGTAGCAGATGCATTGAGCAGGAGAGCCGAAGTTTATCTCCTGACGGCGCAACCAGAATTATTGGCAGATCTTCAGAAGATGGGAATTGAAGTGGTTCTTCCTACCAGTGTGGCATTAATGGCCAGTCTATAGGTTCAGTCCAGCATAGTTGAGAGAATCCGGATGGCGCAGTCAACAGATTCCAAGATCCACGACTCAGAGCAGAGTATGAAACAGGAAGAAGGCCAGAGTATGTATTTATGAAGACGGTACACTTCGGCACGGCACTCGTCTTTGTGTACCAGTGGAGATATCAGACAGGAAGTCATGGCAGAAGCCCACAGTTCACAGTATTCTATTCATCCGGGTGGTACGAAGATGTACCGTGATATTCGTCAGCATTTTTGGTGGAATGGCATGAAGAGGGAGATAGCCCGGTTTGTCTCTCGGTGTTTGGTTTGCCAACAGGTTAAAGCTGAACATCAGAGGCCCGCTGGACTTCTTCAACCCTTACCGATCCCGAATGGAAATGGAAACATATAACCATAGATTTCGTGACCGGATTGCCCAGATCTCCGGCCGGCAGAGATGCTATTGGGTAATTGTGGACAGGCTTACCAAGGTGGCACACTTTTCCCATTCATAGTTGGACAGTCGACAGCGCAGTTAGCAGAGATGTATCTTAGGCAGATCGTCAGGCTTCACGGTGTGCCAGTCAGCATCACCTCGGACAGGGATTCAAGATTCACATCACATCTGGTGCAGCTTGCAGAAGAGTTTGGGGACTCGCCTTCAATTCAGCTCAGCTTATCACCCGCAGACGGATGGTCAGTCAGAGCGCACAATCCAGACCCTTGAAGATATGTTGAGATCTTTGTACCCTTGACTTCGGTGGTTCATGGGAGAATCATCTGCACCTGGTGGAATCTCGTACAATAACAGTTATCAGGCCAGTATCCAGATGGCACCCTTCGAGGCTCTCTATGGCAGAAAGTGTAGATCCCCGCTAGCATGGGACGATGTCGGGGAGAGGCAGATGCTCGGACCGAGTTGATTTCCCAGACGGTTGAAGTGGTCAGGAAGGTCAGAGATCACTCCGAGTTGCCCAGGACCGCCAGCGCCATTGGGCCGATGCTCATCGGCGTCCTTAGAATTTGCTGTCGGCGACATGTATTCCTTAGGATCTCGCTAACGCGGCATCATTCGCTTCGGCGGTGCGGGGGGGAAAGCGAAGTCCTAGGTATATAGGGCCATTCGATATTCTAGAGTGAGTAGGAGATGTATCCTATCGTCTCGCTCTTCCGCCGTCGCTAAGTGAGGTGCATGATATATTCCATGTGTCCCAATTACGACGGTATATTCCGGACCCGAGCCACATCCTAGATCATTCGGAATTGGTTGTTGGTACCAACCTTTCGTATGAGGAGAGGCCCGTGTCTATTTTGGACCGGAGGGAAAAGATACTCAAGAATAAGGCTATTAAATTAGTCCGTGTTGCTTGGGTCATCACTCTCTAGGTGAGTCAACATGGGAGCGTGAGAACGACATCCGATCGCGATATCCCTACCTGTTTGACTCGTGAGGTATAATGTCTTTCTTATGCCTTACATTTTCCTTTCCTTGCTTGCATTGTATGATTGTATGATTGAACTGCTTAGTATAACTTGCCTGTGCTTAGTGTAGCTTGTCGTGACAATCTCTAGCTCCTTGATTAAATTCCGAGGACGGAATTCTTTTAAGGTGGGTAGAGTTGTCACCCTCATTTCCCGTATTTCCCATATTTCGTATTTATACTCGTATCTGGATTTTGGCATATATTTTTTTTATTTTTTATTTTTCTCAGCTTGTGGAATTTCGGTATTTCTCGTATTTGGGTTTTTGGCTTGGCTCGTTTTATTGGGGATGGTTCGGTTTGGTTCGGTTTTATGTGTTGGAACACCCTAGCCCTATGCTACACCCCTCATCCCTACCACAACTCCCCTCTTTATATCCCCACCTACCACTCTCTCTCCTCATAAACACCATTTATTTCCTTCTTCTTCTTCTTCTCCTTCCTCTACACAACTCTTCCAACCCTAGGCAAGTGCATCTTGCCACTACATGAGGACCCTCTTTTTTTTATCCATTTGCTAGTTTAGGACATGGAGATCAACATTAGTTCTTGGGTTTTTATGATTTGGAGTCTCTGTTGATGTAGATCTAAGTTATTGCTATTTTTGGATTTTACATGTTTTGATCCATTTGGTTGGTTTTCTTTGAGTTCTGATGTTTCCATGTGGAAGAGCTTTCAGTTTCACTCCAGTTGGAGCCTTGGAAATCCGGATTTGGAGTTCGAATGGCCAAGTTATAACTTTTGAAGTTTTGGTTTCAGCCATGTGTTCTTGCTGTTTGGAGAAGACAGTGAGCAGTGTGCATAGCTGTTTAGCTTACGCACACTGAGCTACGCGCGCTCTTTAGCGCTGCGTACGCAGGCTTGAGTACGCTTTCTGTTGGAAGCGTGTCTCCGTGAGCGTGCGTGACTTTTCATGCACTGCTCCCTGTAGCGTGCGTGACTTTCACGTATGCTGCTTCCTTGAGCGTGCGTGACTTTCACGTATGCTGCTTCCTTGAGCGTGCGTGACTTTCACTTATGCTGCTTCCTTGAGCGTGCGTGACTTTCACGTAAACTGCTCCCTGTAGCGTGCGTGACTTTCACACACTGCTCCCTTGAGCGTGCGTGACTTTCACACACTTCTCTCTGTAGCGTACGTGACTTTTCACATACGCTGCCCCTTGAGTGTGCGTGACTTCTCACGTACACTGCTCACTTGAGGGTGCCTTGGTACGCAGACTTGAGTGAGCCTTGCGTGCGTGCTTTTGCACGTATGCTGCCCCTTGACCCCTTGCTTAGCCTACTGACTCTTGGAGTTTTGGTTTTATTTCTTTAAGCTTGGCTCTTCTATAACCCCGTATTTTGATATTTTATTAGATATTTTACGCCCATTTTATATCCTTACGCCTTTTGTCATGAACTTGATTACTTACTATATTTGGAATGACTATTGTACATGGCTTGGTATGGCAAGGAACTTGCATAACACGACAGTGACCCGTAGTGGTGCACTCCTGACATGACCAACCTGACATGATAATGGCCCGTCGTGGCGCACTCCTGACAAGTACCCTGACATGATTTATCTTGATAATTTAACTTGACTTGCCTTGACACCGTGGGTGGTTCTTTCTTGCTTGCTTGATTAAATCTACTTGTCCCGTCTTGCATCATGTCTAGGATGGGACTCCTGAGTACCACGGTCAGGAGTACCTACTAAAATGGATTAAGGTTAATAACTAGAATAACACAGTAGTCATGAAAAGATTGACACAGCTACAGGCAATCCCGTTACCTGGGCGCTCTTGGGATCTGTAGCCTGCCGTCGAGTAGGGCACATTTCCAGCGCACCGTCGAGTGTTGCACCCTCTAAGTCACCTAAGGGTACGTTTGCCTCCTGGGCGATGTACCCACCTGAATTCAACCCCTAATTTTTGACCTGGGTAGCCTGGATGGTCTGCAGGGCTTGTGGCTGTGGAACAATCTCACTGCATCTTGTTAGTAATTAAGCCTGTGATAACCCTAGTTAGTTAAAGTAGTAAGCCGTAGTATCTGCTTGGCCGTGATTGATTGAATGAGGTATAACCAGTCTAGCTATGTCTTGATCCAGTACTAGATTGCTCCCTGTCTTGATTTCTTGCATTATTATCTTGCCGATAAATGGTGGGAAACCAAGCTCTGTTCAGATGAAGGGTTACAACCCCGGTCCTTGTTTGGTTTACCGGTTGTAACCTGGCTATCAGAATAGTTCCATGGTTATCTCGTCGTATATCATCCTGACATGTTTTTATAATTCTAGTTTTAATATTAGATCTTCTTGTGTTGATGCTGGCTTTTGTTCTTATTTCGTGGCCCCCTTGTGGCATTTGCTCTTTCTGGGGTTGACCCAGCTGGTTTTGTGTGGACAGATTTCGGAGCAGCTCCCGAGGATCTACCAAGCTTCCAGTCCAATGGTGGCGACTAGAAGGAACCCGGGCTACGAGTGGGTTTTCTATTTTGTTTCGCTCACTCTATTGTAAATTTATTCTTTTGAGGCGTTTAGCCGACGAGCACCTGTTAGCTCGATGCACTTTTACTTACTGTCTGCCTACGGGCTGTAAACATGATTAACAAATCCTAGGGTTGATCATGTATGACTTAAACTCTTGCTAGTCCTCGCATTTTGTACGACTAGCTTCATGATCAGCTGATATGTAATATTTGGGACGCCTTTTATTGTATATTTAATGATCATACATCTTGCGACTTTACTTACTTGCTTGAGATTGAGACAATAGGCTTGACCTTAAGAGACTGTTGCCTTGTAGTAAACCCTCATATCTAGACAGCTGTGACCGTATATCGAGGTGGTTTCCATTTCAATATACGTAGCTGGCTATGTCTGCCCCCCTCTCCAGTATTCTGGTTCTGGGGCGTGACACTTGGCCCTGCAGGTCCTGACCCTTACCTCCCGCCGCGAATGTTTTCGGGGAAGGCCCGGTCTGCCGTGATCTGGGCGAAAGAAGCATTTCCTCTCCTTCGTCATCGCATGTTGAGGGACATCCTGCCAGCACTGGGCAGATGGGGATGGAGTTGGTTTCAAGCGTCCTTCCGTACAGAGTTGGTTTCTCTTGTAGCGGGAGCGGCAGATTCTGTCGCGTCTTCTTCCGCGCTGCCAGCCACACTCCCGTTGACACCGGCTTCCTCGGAGGCTCTGAACGAGGTGACGCAGGATGTGGTTGACAGCTTCTATCGTCACTTAGGGAGGGTGTAAACGCTGCCGTAGAACGGGGGATCCCTTTTTCTCTGTCTCTCGCGCGCTCGGGGTCAAATTGACACTCTGAAGGGTCTTCCTGGCGGGGTGGGGTTAGCCGCGTTCCTCGAGCCTAAGCTGACAGAGGCTGACCAGCTTGTGACCCAACTGCTGGCAGTACGGCAGGCTGGCTTGCCTGCTGCGATCGAACGGGAGCAGGGCTTCCTGGTTGCTGCTCGGGACAGGATCAAGCTCGCTCGAGAAACTGCCGGACCGGCTGTGCAGGGGGACCTTGACAAGTTCTCCGTCTCCTATGACCTACTGGGTCGTCGGAGTCAGGCTTGTAGGGCCCGGGAAGAATTTGCCTCACGTGGAATAGCTGACACGAAGGAGCGGATTCTCGCACTCCAGAAGGAGTTG